>JAVIWB010006233.1:0-89509 GCA_031893035.1 Dermolepida albohirtum | reverse complement strand
GTAATTCACCACCTGCCTAATGCACACCAAATGTAACTTTTAGAATCACAGGTTTCTCATGAATAATTCGTGGATTTTCCTCACCCCAGATACTGCAATTTTGTTTATTAACATAGCCACTAAGTTCAAAATATGCCTCATCGGAAAACATTATTTTTCGAGAAATATCAGCTGGTTGTTCATTGATGAAATTGACAAATGAACGACGTTTTAAATGATCTAATGGCTTCAGTTCCTGTGTTATTTAATCTTATATGCCTTCAGAGCTAAATCCTTGTGTAAAATAAGCCATGTTGTTGATCCACTAAGTCCAAGTTGTTGTGAACGTCGTCTAATGCACATTTCAGGATCTTCAGCAGCACTTTCACGAACCAACCAATATTTTCTTGCGAACGACCACTACGACTGTATTTTTCCCTTTTTTGATCTTCCATGGAACCGGTCTCTTGAAAGTTTTTAATAATTCGACCAATAGTGCTTTCAGGTGGACGATTATGTAAACCATAAAATTCACGTAATTTTATAAAAACTCTTTTCACAGAACGCTGATTTGCATAAATTAATTCAACAATTTGAACGCGTTGTTGTACCGTGTACGAAGCCATTTTTATAAATGTCATACATCATACTTTTTAAATGCACACATACCCAGACAAATTCAGTGCGCCATCTATATTTTATTTATTCTTAACGAAACAGCGCAATTTAAAACACCCTTTACATCCACATAAAATTTCTGCAATCGGTCAATTATATCCTACTGATTTCGAATCAAGAATAACCTATTGCAAAGTTTAATGATGATGTAGTAATGATGCATAAGATCTCTGTTCTTCACCGACGGGGTTTGGTTTAAATCATCGGGTTATGTAAATTCCCAGAATTATAGAACATGGGCAATAAAGAACACTCACGCTTTTGTCGAAACAGACCCACACTACACAGATTTATTAAGTCATTTTTCACGAATTTGTACGATACCTTCATGATGACGATTTGGAAAGAGAATATTTTTCAATAAGACAACAATTCAGTTCATAGTCGACAAAGAAGAATGAGTTTTATGGGGATCGCTTTATTAGTTGAGGTAGGCCATTTAGGTCACGGCACAAACTTTAATATGTTCTTGAAAATATGAAGCGGGGAATTAATTTATATCTACAGCATCAGGGTGACATTTTTTGTAATTGCGATACTAATTTAATGAAGAATGTTTGTATTTTTGTCATAATAATAATTTTAAAATTTATTTTGTTAAATAAATATAATTAGGAAATATTGGCAATAAATGTTTCCAAAGGGACAGGTATTACGCTAGATTTTAATAAATAACTTATAATTGCGTCACAGGTGATTACCTCATAAGATGCTAATAATAATCGTTGCGATCGAAATCGAATATTGCGGTATAAACTTAACCAAAATTGGATATATGCTATTAGCTACAATGCTCATTATTATGGGCTTTTCGCTTATGTTATCCAGTAGTAGCAATATTCACGTGAACGTGTCTTTCTTCCTTATATCCATAAACACAATTCTAGACAATTGCATACTTTTATCACAAAAACCTAGTCTAATGGAGCTTTAAAAACATTATGCGGGATTGTAAAAATTTTACTAATAGTGCTTTTCACATATGAAATAGGTGCCGTGTGTTAAAACTTGGTATCGTCATATATGTTAACTGAGTTAGTTTCTTGATCTAGTTCAACAGAATATTATGCATAAATTACTTGCTCCTGTATGTTGATTTAGCTCCACACAAATTGGTTTCAATTACTATTGATTCAGGACGAGTTCATTAGAATGTTCATTTCTATTAATGTACATAATACCCTTGAACTTAATTTGTGATAATGATTTCGGTTTCCAATACGATAAATACCTGTGAGTGTATATGTGTAATGCGTGCCTTAAAAAATAGAAAAACTTTAATATCTCAGTTATCACAAAAAAGTACAATAAAATATTGTATATAGTAAATCAAAAAGTTCTGCTAAATTATTTACGTAATTATTTTTGTTCCCTTCTAATAACAAATCAAAACGTAATATATATATATATATATATATATATATACAATATATATATATATATATATATATATATATATATGTTTTATATATACATATATATGAGTATAGTTTGACAAGTAGTGAGAATGACACATAGGTAACGCTCTAATTGGTAAAACAAATGCGCTGTAATTTAGGTTGCCTATTTATATGTTTACATTCCGATATTTAGATAAATCGGTTGATTGGTTTATTTTTGACAGCTGATTGAAAAAGAAGCAACACGTCGTTTTGTTAAAATGGAAAAATCGGAGTATCGTGCGGTGATTAAATACTTCGTAATTAAGGATATGAAAGCTACCGAAATAAAAGATGAGTTACGGGAAACATTAGGTGAATCTGCTCCATCATCCGCCACAATAAGTAGATGGGTAAATGAATTTAAACGTGGTAGAACAAACTGTGTTGATGAAGCGCGCTCTGGAGCACCCAAAATCGTGACTTCTAAGGAAGTGATTATAAAAATCCATAATATTATTACGCAAGATCGACGACTCAATGTGAGGGAGATAGCAGTCATGGTAAACATTTCAACAGAATGCGTACACCACATTTTAACGAAAGAATTGGGCGTTTCCAAGCTTTCGGCAAGATGGGTGCCGCGATTGCTTACGACTGATCAATAGTTCACTCGTTTGCGCATTTTCAATGAGTCTTTGGACTTTATAAGCAGAATGCGGTTGATTTTTGTAGGCGATTTGATACTTGCGATGAAACTTGGATATAATACAGTACACCCGAAACTAAACAACAGTCGAAACAGTGGTTAGAACGTGGTTCTGCACCTCCAAAGAAAGCGAAAACAACTTTATCGGCAAACGAGGTGATGGCATCAATTTTTAGGGATTCAAAGGGCATTTTGATCATTGATTACCTTCAGAAAGGTGTCACAATAATAATAATATTATGCAGAACTTCTACAAAAATTAAATATTGAGATTCGTGCGAAACGGCCAGGAATGATAAAGAAAAGATTCTATTTCACCAAGACAACGCTCCCTCGCATACCACAGTTGCGATGTTCAAAATCCACGAGTTGCTTTTCCAATTAGTACCGCATGCACCTTATTCGCCGGATCTAGCACCTTCCGACTTCCACCTTTTTCCAAAATTGAAAATGGCACTAGGTGGAAAGAAGTTTTCGTCTAACGACGAGCTTATCATCTTCGTAAATGAGTATTTTGCAAGCCTTCCGGAATCGCATTTTAGAGATGGTATAAGGGCATTAGAGCACCGCTGGAATAAATGAATTGCTCTTTTAGGAGAATATATTGAAAAATAAAAATTATTTTGTATTTAAAAAATTCGTTTTTATTTTCCATTCTCACTACTTGTCAAATTACCCTCGTATATATATGTATATATATATATATATATAGTATATAGAGTACAATTTGTACAATTTATAAATAGCTGCTATATGCAATCGATAGTAACAATAACAAAGTTTCACTAAACTAAAAATAATTAATGTTATGTTCGTGGTATACGTTTAAAATTGTTTATTTAAGAGGTGAACAAAATCGTACTTGCTATTATCTTCGATTATGTCTATCCAATATTTTCGTAAAATTCTAATACCGATACTATAAAATTCTATAGAATTTAATTGAAAAAAGTTGGCAAATACATTTTCAGACACTTTTCATTACAAAATCTGTTCAGTAAGACAGTATTGTAAGAAACGCAGCTAGTGATAGTTGAAAGGCGCAATGTCAAGAGAGTATGCAGATCAAGATGATCATATGTTTACGTATAAGTGAAAGTTGGAGCTATAATACCACTGACATAAGTAGTAAAAGAGATGCTAATATTTAACCAGACCACTATTCAATGAAGGAGTCATAGCTTATGATAATAAAGAAACATAGATGTTTGACAGTACTGTAAATAAGCATTCTTGAAAACTAGCGGGCAGGTACTCGGACACAGGTCAAATGAAAAACATAAAGGATGAATGAAGGGGTCTTAAAAAATGTAAAGTAAGAAGAAGAGAACTAAATAAAAGAGGCTTAACATAAATAATGAAAGACAGCTACGAACAGATACAAGAAAAGTACTCAGATGTTTCAGTTTTAATTAAAAAGAAGATAAAAAAGGCAAAAACGAAATGAATATAAAAAGCAAAGCACAAGAATGACAAGAAACAACTGAGAAGGAGAATATTTGAACACTATTTGATAATGTTCGAAGAATAAGCGGAACCAATAAATTGCAGGATCAAGGATAAAAATGGTAAATTTTTAGTCACAACCAAAGAACAACCACAAGGACGAATACAATATTTTGGAAAATTATGAAAGGAGATCTAATGCATGTACCCTAAGATTAAGAACAACTAAATACCCAGAACTGCAAATAAATACCAAAGTGGAGGAACTAAAGAACAACAAAGTTGTAAGAATGCAAAAGTATCAGAAATTTACCAAATTGGAAGTGAAATGTAGAAAACAGACATAGATACTACTGCAAAAATGTTTTTATTGTTGAAAAATAGTCATTTAAAACTCGGCAGCAATTGGAGAGATATAACATTACATAACATTACTTAGCATTAGTAGGAGGACTTTTAACGAGATATATTAAACAGAAGACTATTAGATAAGAAATTACGTAAAGGAGAGAGCTGTTTCAGATTATAAAATGCATGTAGAGATAGGCTTATTTCATTAGGGCCAGCACTTAAGAACAAGGGTCTTCCCCAAAAGTTTATTAATCTTATTAAAGCGGAGATTATAAAGAATTTAATATATTTATCTTAGCAGGCATATTTAAATATGAGGTTTTATTGTCTATATTTAAAAGTAGATATGTATTCAAATTAACCCAACGCATTCACAATATACCCATCAGACAACAAAATAAGTTCTA
This sequence comes from Dermolepida albohirtum, assembly GCA_031893035.1. NCBI lineage: Eukaryota > Metazoa > Arthropoda > Insecta > Coleoptera > Scarabaeidae > Dermolepida > Dermolepida albohirtum. The sequence continues at coordinate 84,560 of JAVIWB010006233.1, read as the reverse complement.
TACCTTCATGATAAACATAATATTCTACGAAATTGTCCAGTCCATATCGGATTGGAAGTGTTCAATGAATTACTCACTGTCTATGTTCGAAATTAAAAACTAAGTGTTAGCGAATGTTTTAAAATGCATTGAGTGGACTGTTCCTAATAAATATTTAACGTTCCTATTTATCAACGTAGTATACTTGAAAATTAGATTGAATACTAATAAATATTATTATTATTTTGCGATTATTGTTATTATTATTATTAATATATTCTTTACAGGATTGTAAAACATTAGTTTTCCTGAAACCCTCGAATAATTTACTAATGTTAAAAACTGCAAAAATTTCAAGTTTGTAATTATTAAAAAAAAATCGCTTTAATAGATGATCTTTAACTTATGTACATAAATGGGCTACTCACTATTACAAATTTATTCATTCGTAGTCTCTACATAACTATATACTTAAAATCTTTGGAAATATACGCGGATGTGAAATTAGAAAACAATAATATTGCAACCTCAATAAATGAGAAGGAAATTTATGTTACTTATATTACTTATTGCTTACCATTTCCAATATTTTAAATTATAAAAAATTGTTTTTAATAGAAATCGAGAGTTATTTAAGAATTTCCATGATAGAATATTCGTACTACTTGCTTTGTAAAAAATTAATAGCTTATTACTTCATTTTTACATAGTATAAAATAGCAACACAGTCTTGTAATAATTTAAATATTTCTATATAAATTACAAAACGATTCATACATGCGTTTGATAAAAACTTGATTATGTAAACTACCAGTAGGTGTCAAGGCTGATAAAAGAAATGAAAAATCGATATTATTTAAACATGTTTTTATTAAAAAAAGATCTAAATTATATTCTACCAATAAATGAAAAAGAAAGTACAATACGTTGGTATTACAAGAGCGATCAAAACTTTTCTCGGTCACATAACCGTAAGAAACATGTAATTGAAATATTTTTGCGAAATATTTAAGCGGTATATGAAGAAAAGAGTAATATTTGTATATACATATGTAGCTTCAATGAAATATATGTTATTTGAGTCACGAAATAACATTTAATGAACATCATTTTCTTCACTAATTTTTGATCTAAATACAAAATTTATTTCATGAAAAATCTTTTATAAATCTACATATTGAACCGACGAATGGAATAGCAATTTTTTAAAGGATTACCCGAAATGAATCACATTCCCCATCTTGTCATCCATTTCAATTAAAACATTCGTATTTAACATGTAATCCAAAACTTTTATAAAGTTTATGATCGACGGCTGAATTTATAGTCATTTGTGAAATGAAACAGTATGAATTAACTGCATTAAATATTTGTAGCCAGTACTATACGTGTTTTTGCATTAAAATAGTTACTGACGTTATTAAATGGGAGAAAGTAGTGAGTTGGGTTTCCCTAAAAATCAATCGTGTCTTTATTATTAAACTTAATTATGCTACCACCTTACATTAGTGTTCCTTAAAAGACAGTTAAAAATATATATATACGTTATAATGAACTCTCAAAAAAATTAAGTGTTATTCTATTTACTTGTAATTAATAATCATGGCATGTTGGCGCATGCCAAGAAGATGAATAATTAAGATCGAAATATAAACTGTTAAAGCATGAATCACCTAGAAGATACGACATCTAGGGGTGAACGAAAAAAATAATGGGTATTAAAAATTCGTATATATATATATATATATATATATATATATATATATATACGAATTTTTAATACCCATTATTTTTTTCGTTCACCCCTATATATATATATATATATATATATATATATATATATATATATACTCTAGGAGCATCTAATTACATATCAGCCAAGTTAGATTTAGACTTATTAGACTTAGTATTATTTCATGTTGTATAATTGATTATGATTCATGACCATAATTCATATCCACAGTTACAATAGAAATGATTTATTTCAACAAAGAAATGCCAATATCTAAACAAATTGAAGATTGCAATTGCAAATAAAATTTAATTTATTATCTATAATGATAATTATAGAATATAGTTAATTGGAAATTAAATTAGGGTAAGGTTTTGTTGTTTTGATTTTTTTAATGTAAATTGATTTCAATATTTTATTATTTAAAAATTTTGTTAATATAGTTCATGTTAATAATGAATCTGATTATTTTTATTGAGTAATTAGAATAGGTATCAATAACTATGTTTGCATAAATTCAGAAATCAGAAGAAATCAATTTATTTATTTTATCATTCATTTAGTTCAAAAGAAAAAGTAAACAGAATCGAAATTCAACTTTGATTAATTATTGGTGCAATGTAACATTCATATATCGGCAAATATTTTATAAATTAAATTTATTTACTTTTATATCACATTAGTTTTGAGTTCAATTGATGAATAGTAAAACAGTTCACAAAAATAGTATACATACATAAGTGAATAGATTGAGGGATTTGGTTTTCTATGTTTTTGCATATGAACCATCATCACATATACCGAGTTTAGCCGTACACAATACTCTGCAGACTGCATCTAATTTTTTTAAGAAATATATAAAGCTATTAATCATGATAATATAAACGAATATACGGATTCTTAACAATAAGCAGAAGAAAGAAATAATTAAAATATCACACTTCACATAATTTAAATAATAAGTATTAATCATAATAAATTGACAGTCAAGCGTGGTGCATAAAAATGAAAACTATCCACCACAATTTTCTGTCTCATTTTAAATATTATGACAATAACAAACAATATTTCGAATTTTTGGAAATTTTCTGCGGAAATGTGGAAAACCATGGAAAACCTATGTTAGTGTAATTAATCGTTTTATGTCAATATTTTGCAATATTAAACTTTCGTTTAATAAGGCAAGACAAGACAAGACAAAATAATGTCTGTAAGTTAAAAATAATTACTTATTATTCAGAGTAAGGAAGTTTTCTGTGAATATTTGGGTAGGTATCTTAAACGTTCAACTTGTAGGACCAATATTTCTTCTGAATGGGCTAAACGTAAATCAATACGTAAATGTGTTGGAGAAAGTATTGGATAATGTTCCATTAAATGTCAGAGCTAACGTGTATTACATATACGATGGTTCACCAGCTCATAATGCAAGAATTAGAAGAGCATCGTTGAACGATTGCTTTTCAGATAGGGATGAAATGGATCAATGTCATAACTTGCAAGATCACCAGACATGAATTCCCTAATGGGGTTTTTTGAAGAAAGAAGTTTATGTGATGTCTCAGGCCAATGAACAGGAAATAGTAAATAGAATGAAAGCCACAATACCCTAGATATGTTGCAACGTGTCCTAAATTCAATTCCATAAAGGCTTCAGCTTTGTCTTCGAACCAATGGCTACCAATTTCAGTATTTACATTAATTATCATTACTTCAGTTATTTTCATTAGAGTTAAACAATACTCGTATTTTGTCGTATCATCCCTACTGATTTATTAATAGTTTTATACCATACTGCCAAAGCTCTATATAATTATTATTATTATTATATATACATATGTATATATATATAAAACATATATATATATATATATATATATATATATATATATTTAATCCTACTGATTGCGCCAATAATATTGTAATTGTATCGTTGTAAATTACAAACTCGAAGAACTACATACACACTAAAGTTAATTTATTTTATAATAAAAAAATACGAAAAAACAAATTCCGCACGCGATCCGTACCGTTGAAAGCCAAAACGTATACTGTGTGTACTTTTTATATCAACCTTCAGTGATTTAGTTAATCAACCACAGGCTCCATTAAAATTACCATAAATATAATCATTGACAAATAACGTTAAAATACAATGCTAAAGATTCCATTTACATTATAATAATAGTATTGGTACAGATCATTTAGTGTGTATCTCAAGATGTTTATTCATTGTAAACACTTAATTTGTCATGAAAACAATAACTTCCCTTGTACTTTGTTAATGATTCATCACATGGTATACGGAAACTTATTACTAATAATCACAATATAACTCCTCTGGGAAAAGATTGAAAATTATTGTTTAATAATTTCCAATGGTATACTTTTCTCTTCTTTAGAATTATAGTATGTTCTTTAACTATGTATATTATTATAGCGACTATAATTATGAGTATATAATATATTGCTGCAATGGAATTAATTAAACATTGATTTTTAAATTCGAGGAAATCTAAATTCTTTATGGCCTTATTGAGTTCGTTTCTCAAATGATTTGGTACAATATCTTTTACAGTGATATTTATTGAATTATAATGAATATTTTCGTATTTAATAAAATTATATGCTGGTAGATCTACATGTTCTATGAAATTTTATATTCCATGTGATACATACAATTATCTGTTGAGATACACGTTCCTCGGATATTTATTGTCCTTATAATTTTATTACAATTTTGCTTAGTTTCAGTTATTTTTGGATTAACTATGAATATGCGATCCTCTATATAATGAAATTGAATGCTTATAATTTCTATAATTTCCTTAATACAGTTACACTAATTAGCTTTATTTGACAGTAAGTTTGTTTCGCAGAGTGATTGTATAGAAAGGGTACTAGGAAAGTTTTGCAATATGACTCAACAATGAATCGTAGGAAGCTGCCTGTTACTGCATGTTGAGACATGTTCGTATATGCATAGTAGTCGCCGCGCCATGTCGATGGGCTCAGTTACTCATTAGCAGTGAGAGTGTAAAGTGCTTGCGATGGCACTGCGGTCACGAAATGAGATAAGGGCAGTTTTGCATTATAATTTCGTGCGTGGTTTAGAGATAGACCAGTGCTTCAAAGAAATGACTCTTGCACTAGGTGATGTTTGTCCACATCGCACAACGATATTCAGGTTGTATAGAGAATCCCAAAGGAGAAACTTAAGTGTGGAGGATGCTGAGAGGCCGAGAAGGCCACGAAGGTCAGTTACGGAGGAAAACATTACTACTGTGAGGAAAATGCTTGGTGAGAACAGGCGAAGTACCTACCAACAGATAGAGGGTAATTCAGGCCTAAATGCACCAGCAATTCGTTCGATTCTGCATGATCATTTGCACGTGAGGAAGCTGTGTTCTCTCTGGGTGTCGCATCGACTGACTGAAGAGCAGATGACACGACGTGTGGCTTGGTGCCGGGCGACAATCTTGGTATGTGAACAACATCGTGACAGGTGACGAGACTTGGCTGAACTATTACGATGTGCCGACCAAATCTCAAAACAAATTTGGGTCTTTAATGATGAGGACATACCCGTAGTTGTCAGAAAATCCCGATCTGTAAAGAAGAAAATGATAGCTGTATTTTTCAAATCGAGTGGAATTGTGGAACGCGTCGTTTTGGACACACAGCAGACAGTCACAGCTAAGTGGTATACTGAACAGTGCCAGAATGGACACCTGGTTCCTCCATCACGATAATGCTCCAGCTCACCGCGCCAAAGCCTACACCGAATATTTGAGCACGACAGAATTGAAACTTCTCGAGCACACTCCCTACAGTCCAGATCTTGCTCCCTGCGACTTTGCACTTTTCCCGCATGTGAAAATGAAGCTAAAAGGGAGGCGGTTTTCCAGTGATGGGGACCTTCTACGGGCTTGGGACAACGAGTGTACTTTACTCCCTAATAAAACTTGGCAGAATAGGTTTAAAGATTGGTTTCGGAGGATGGAGAGGTGTAATGAGTGTAGAGGAAATTACTTTGAAAAAATTAAATAAACAAAGCTGTATTGCAAAACTTTCCTAGTACCCTTTGTATTAACACTTTCTATTAATGAATCACATAAGATATTGTTTCTATATAATCTACAATTAGTTGTAATAATATATTTATCGTCATTTATGGCTATATTAGTATTTCCAATTTGGATCCTAAAAAACTTTTCCTCATCAAGCAAAATTGCCGCATTATATAATTATACAGTTTTCGTAAACTTTATCATTTGTTGAAGGTATTAAAAATATAAATGTTTGTTTTTTGTTTAGATTATTTGGAAATTTAAAACCCTCCGAAATGTGTTGATTGAAAGACATTTAAAAGAAGATCTGATTCGGTATAGAATCTTATTTCGCGCTAAAGTTAAGTCTAAAAATATTGTTGTAATTGGTTATGCTGAGATGTCACAAATAAAAGTTGATATCTTAATTTGTCTTTCATTGCATGTATCTCAACAGATGTTGGCGTCTATTTTCTTATAATTTTAACTTGCTTTGAAACATAATTAATCTATTCGTTTACAAACCTAAATATTTCCCATAGAGGTCGTTGAACTATTTTTTGATTCTATGTTGTTTAATTTTTTGTTCATCTTCATAATTTAGATTACCTGTCATTTCATTAACTATGCTTCCTACAAAATTAAAAAGCCCTTTTTCACACGTTTGTTTTTAAACAATAGTGCAATTATATTATTTATTTCATATTCTCTATTTGTCATGAGTTAAAACGTTTGCAATTGATATTCGGAGAAATAATTAAATTGAAGTTAAATTTTTTTGTAGCTCTTCCATGGTAGTTTGTCTTATACTTTGATTAACTCCTTGTTCACACTTAATCATCTTGTAGAAAAAAAGTCTTCAACAACCGATTTGACAGAATGAATATGATATTCAAATATTTTTACGTTTTTATTTTCTATTTTGATTTTATTCGATTTTAAAATTTCAATTATTGTGATTGGGTTGGAAGTTTAATATATACCTGCTATCCTATATTCACTTCCTTAATATTGGGTTGGCAACTAAGTACTTTCGGTTTTTACTGATAGAGAGCGTTGCTTTATTTTTTGTATAACGTATGTTAGTGCGTACTTTACCGTTTGTCGCGTGATACTAGTCACATTGACGTAACTTCAGAAGCAAGTAGTGTGTGATTTTTATTAAAGCTATTAGTTGTGGGTTAATTTTAAATGGAGTGCAGAAACGAACCTTTTCGACATATTTTACTATTTTATTTCCGTAAAGGAAAGAAAGCTGCTGCGGCTCACAAGAAGATATGTGAAGTTTATGGTGCTAATTGCTTAACAGAGCGCACGTGTCAGAGTTGGTATAAAAAATTCCGTTCTGGAGATTTTACCCTCAAAGATGAGCAACGTTCTGGTCGGCCTATTGAAGTTGATGATGACCAAATCAAAGTCATAATTGAAGTGGATCGTCATATAACTGTTCGAGAGGTTGCGGAGAGGCTACATGTATCGCACACAACAATTGAAAAACATTTAAAATGTCTTGGGCTAGTTAAGAAGCTTGATATTTGGGTACCTCACGAATTGAAAGAAACACATTTAACACAAAGAATCAACTTTTGCGATATGCACCTTAGACGAAATGAAACCGACCCTTTTCTTAAAAAGAATCATCACTGGTAATGAAAAATGGGTCCTGTACAGTAACATAGTTCGAAAATGATCATGGAGCAAACACGATAAACCAGCTCAAACCACATCGAAAGCTGAATTGCATCCAAAAAAGATCATGCTGTCAGTTTGGTAGGATTACAAAGATGTTGTGTTTTTGAGCTGCTTCCAAGGAACCAGACGATCAATTTTGATGTTTACTGTCAACAATTAATAAAACTGGATGAAACAATCAAAGAAAAACGGCCAGAATTATTAAATCGGAAAGGTGTAGTTTTCCACCAACATAATGCAAGGCCTCACACATCTTTGGCAACTCATCCCCCATATAGATCTAGCACCATCTGATTACCATTTATTTCGAAGTTTGCAGAATTCTTTGAATGGTAAAACTTTCACAAATGACGATGACCTTCACTCGCACCTGGTTCAGTTTTTTGCTGATAAGGACCAGAAATTTTATGAGCGCGGAATTATGCAGCTGAAAGAAAGATGGCAAAAGGTCATTGAGCAAAATGGAAAATATATAATTGATTATGGGATTTTTTCTTTACCGTACAATTGTATAATGTTCAATAATGTTGAGTGCATTCTTTCAATTTCCCCATTTAATTGGTTATTGATATACTTAATTATGTCGTTATATTATATATTCTATTCGAATTTCATTAAATACTCTTTATTCCGCGGTAATTATTTTTTTCATGTACTTGTTTTATATTATAATATCTATTTGTTCGCTTTTGTCATCACCTACTTTTACTTGCTTAACACACCTAAAGAACTTGACTCTGTTATTAAACTATATATATATTTTTAAACTAAAACATTTTTCCATTTATTCTGTATACGTAATTCGACAACTAAGCTGTCATCATCAGTTGCGTAAACCGATGCAACAGTGTTTAATTATCTACTGATGATTACAACCTAGTTGTCGAAATAAGTATACAGAATACGAAAATTAATGTAGAAAGGGACTATATATTAACCTTAAGTAATGAAGTTAATCAACCACAGGCTCCATCAAATTTACCTTTGATATATTTCATCATTAAAATCAATAAAATATCGTTTCTCCATGAGATTTGTTTGCGTAAACATTGTTATATCATTTATTAGATTATCTTTATTTAGTTTGATCTCCCACACTGATTTTTTTTCATTCAATTTTCGCGGAAACTAATACTTTATAAGAAAACTAGATCTGATATCTTCGTGTACTAACAGGACTAATTAAAGTTGGAATAGATTTTAGATATTCATTTCTATTTGAATATTTACACATACTGATTCATTAACTAAAATATGATTTATATCTAGACGTGATAAAGCATTAGCGTCGCATTCCCCCTTTTATGTATTATTGTATAATTACATTCTTGAAATTTACTTTTCTTATTGAATATATTTAAAATCTGTGTGTTACTTTCAATACTTTTAATATTTCCTACCAGTTTATCGCAATAAAATGAAATACTAACATCGGGAAATTGCAACGTTTGACTCTGATAATATATTTCAGTATTTAATTTATTTAACATTGACGTTCCATCTAAAATTATTTACGTTCGAATTGAAACACTTCAGTGAAGGTGCCACGGTTATGTATTTATGATACGTAGTACCATGCATAATTTTAATAGAAAAATGATGATAAAATAATATTTTGTTGGATTGATTGCGCTATTTTTAGCTCCCGTATCTATTAGTAGTTTCACGTTATCGAGTTCTGGTATAATAATATAAATAGTAAGGTAGTTAAGAAAAATTATTACTATTTATGTGAACTTCTTCTGTTTCAGAATTTGGTTTAGAAAAACTAGAATCAGATTAAATTTCATAAAAATTGCTACAACTTGTGAAGTGCTATTACTGCACTCTAGTTTGAAATTATGTATAAATTTATTTTCAAGTATCTCAAAATTACGCATCTAACTGGTAATTTTGATTAATTTATTAATTTATTTCATTAGAACTGAAGTCCTAATGGATTTTCATATTCCAAGTCTTCGGTGTTTTGCTGGAAAAGTACTTACCGTTAGTGAAAACCATTATTGGTGATTTGTTACTAGCAAAGATATTTTGTTTTGGATTTATTTTAAACTTGGATCTAGATGGATCCATTGATAGTGGGTTATAAAAATTATTATTCGTGCTAAACGTTTAGAGTATTTAGAGTATGTAATAATTGCTTGGGTTATGGGTATGAGATACACTGTTATGTGTAATATGGTTATTTCTTGCCAACTCTAGCTTGATCTAAATTATTTATATCTTCGTATAGTAGAGACTCCCCTAATTTTGAATTAATTAATATAATGGGTTTTAAGAAGTCGTGGAGAGCCATTTGCTTAAATATATCAGGTTTTACCGTTCTCATTTGATGATTATAAACAGCATTCATAAATAATTTAGTGTTATAAAATGAAATTAATTCGCGCATTTCATTCCCTATTAATACAATATTATTAATTTTTGAGTAGAGTTTATTACATTTACTTCAGAACGAGGATCTGAATATATTTCACTTATTGTGGTCAAGACTTAATTTTTAGTTTGCAATATCTGAATAGAGCCGTAGAGGTTCTCTTTCTAAACGACTTCTATTAGAATTAATAAGAAATCTATTTTGTGCCATAGGATTATGTTGGTATCTATTATAGAAGTTCTCACTAATTTATAAGAAAAACCGTAGTTTTCTATAATCTCGGGAAAGTTAGGATTGCGTTAATTTCTACTGTTATTGGATTTGCCACAATTATCTTTTGTCTATAAGAAGAACATGATCTATCACTTTGCATTTTTCTTATTACTACGAAACTAAAGTGATTCGCATGGCCTAGGCGTTCTTGGCTAGATGATTTTTGTCCACTTGTGTTCGAAGAGTTTCATTTTCGTGTGTTGTTCTTGTCTGCTGGATGTGATGAGTTTTTCTTCTCGTCCGCCTGGATGTGGAGATATTTGTTCTTCTTTACCTGGATCCGAAGATTTTTATTCTCGTACAATTTAAGTGGGTTTTTGAGTGAATATTTATTCGCTTACGAATTCCCTCCATTTAAATATGATGTGAATGAAGAATTTCACTTCTTTAAATTGTCCAGTATAATCGTACTTTTGAAAATTTTTTAAACACAAATGTTGTTATCCATATCATTTGACATGCAAGCCAAATGCAGTATTATACAACTTATTGCGTTGCGCTACTGAAAGGCGAAGCGGTTTTCAATGAAATTATATCATTTCCGTAGTATTTGCGTTATCTATGTAGAGCACCCTCAAATATTGCAACGATTGTTTTTAACATTTGCTTATATAGTAATGCAATATACTCACGTTACAGTTTGCTTTAAAAATTAAGCAATTGAAAATAAAGAATTAATATTAACCTGGCTTAATATTTTCTTTTTATTCCAATCCTAGTGGCTGCGCCAATAATGTTGTAATTGTTGTTGTTGTAAATTACAAATTAGAATAACTATATTTAAATATTTAAAAAAAAATTAAATTACCTCTATACTCAATACACCTCTCCATCCTCCGCAACCAATTTTTAAATCAATTCTGCCAAGTTTCACTAGGGAGCGATCACACTCGTTGTCCCAAGCCCGCAGAAGATCCTCACCGCTGGAAAACCACCTCCCTTTTAGCTTCATTTGCACACGCAGGAACAGTGGAAAGTCGCAGGGAGCTAGATCTGGACTTTAGGAAGGATGATCGAGAAGTTTTAATCCTGTCGTGGTCAAATATTCGGTGCAGGCTTTGGCGCGGTGAGCTGGAGTATTATCGTGATGGAAGAATCAGGTGTCCATTCTTGACTTTGGCAGCAGGTTCTTCATAGATCCAATGACTTTAGGCAGGTACAGTTCAGTATATCACTTGGCAGTGACTGTCTTCTGTGTGTTCAAAACGATGCGTTCCTCAATTCCACTCGATTTGAAAAATATAGCTATCATTTTATTCTTTACAGATCGGGATTTTCTGACAACTACGGGTGTGTCCTCATCATCAAAAACCCAAACTTTGTTTTGAGCTTTGGTCGGCACATTGTAATAGTACACCCAAGTCTCGTCACCTGTCACGATGTTGTTCGCATACTGAGATGGTCCATTATTAAACTTTTTTAGCATCTGCCGGCACCAAGTCACACGTCGTGTCATTTGCTCTTCAGTCAGTCGATGCGGCATCCAGATAGAACAAATTTCCTTCACGTGTAAATGATCATGCAGAATCGAACGAATTGCTGGTGCATTTAGGCCTGAAGTACCCTCTATCTGTTGGTAGGTCACTCGCCTGTCCTTGCCAAGTATTTTCCTCACAGTAGTAACGTTTTCCTCCATAACTGACCTTCGTGGCGTTCCCAGCCTCTCAACATCCTCCACGGTTAAATTTCCCCTTTGGAATTCTCTATACCACCTGAATATCGTTGCGTGATGTGGACAAACATCACCCAGTGCAAGAGTCGTTTCCTCGAAGCACTGGTATACTTTTAATCCACGCACGAAATTATAATGCAAAACTGCCCTTATCTCATTTCGTGGCCACGATGCCATCGCAAGCACTTTATACTCTCACTGCTAATGAATAACTGAGCCCATCGACATTGCGCGGCGACTACTATATACGTATGAACATGTCTCAATATGCAGCAACAAGCAGCTTCCTTCATTGTTGCGGCATATTGCAAAACTTTCCTTGTACCCTTTGTATTAATGCGATATATTTATTTTACAGTTTGCTTTAAAAATTAAACAATTGAAAATAAGGAATTGATATTCACTTGGCTTAATATTTTCTTATTATTCAGTTATTCCAATCCTATTGACTGCGCCAATAATGTTGTAATTGTTTACTATATACTCTAACATTATTTAATTTTATTGTAAAATGAACATAAGAAATTCATGTGTAAACGACTTGTTATTATACAAATAATAATACGTACTAAAAGGACGTTACAATATGAATGGTCCATTTTACTCTATATTCTTTAAATACGTATATAATCATTGACGAAGAACGTTATCTAAAATGCAATACTAGGAATTGCCTTGGAAAGTTCCATTTACATTATGTTATTAATAATCATTTAGTATTTTTTATATCTCAAGTTGTTATTCATTGTAAACACTTAATTTATTATGAAAACAATGACTTGTGTTATACTTTGTATACATATATACATATATATATATATATATATATATATATATATATATATATGTATATATGTCAATGTGTCGATACTATTTTAATTTGATTAGGTACGTTTTTTATAGCTTTCCAGGAAGTACAGCGTATATCTGCTAGTATTATTTTCATACCACAAAATCTAGTTTTGTGGAATTGGCATTTACCGCAGTTACAATCTGTGCGTAGGTATGGGCCACCGGCTACGGTCCCGGTGTTCTACATGTAACCCCTCAACCCTCATCCTTTACATCTCGTCGACTATTGGCACCACCATTCTTCATTCTATATGCATAGAAACTTAATGGCATTCCGAAAACTCGATGTAACTCCACACAGCAGCAAAATGTTGTTATCCATATCATCTGACATGCAAATCAAATGCAAAATTATACACCTTATTGCGGTGCGCTACTGAAGGGCAAAGGGGTTTTCAATGAAAATATATCATTTCTGTAATATTTGCGTTATCTACGAAGAACGCCCTCAAATATTGCAACGTTTGCTTTTAACATTTGCCTGTATAGTAATGCGATATACTTATGTAACAGTTTGCAGTAAAATCAAACATTTAGTTAAATTATAAAATACTGTAGCCATTAAATTGTTCTGGCTTATGTGTTTTGTCTAAATAATTTTTCCAAACTAAGACTACAATTTATTATTGTCTTAAGAAAATCAAGTCAAAAAATTTATTCGCTACATCATGAAACTACAAAAATTTTAGAAAAGTAAAGGACAATCACTTCAAATCACCCAAATCATAAATTTCATTAATAATATATATTAAGCGATAATAGAGGCCTGCGCGATTGCTATTGATAATAACAAAGACCTCAAATAGTAGACAAATATTTACTTTGGATAGGATTCTATGCTGTTGCCTTTGTGCTATGAGAAATTTCCAGATTTTCGTTTGGTAAAAATTTTATTCAGTTTAATGGCAAACATAGTGGCGTAAAATACTTTAGATAATATGGCGAAACCTAAACAAATGTGTGCAAAACATTTCAATGGAAAAAATAACCTGTGTAGCTGAAACTGCAAAAAGAATAAAGTTTAGTGAAGTTTATGAGCAACTAAAATCATTAAAAATAATTCGGTAGCTGTAACAAACATAAATTAAACGAATAAGGACATCGCTTAATTAAGTATCTTTCAATGATAGATATGTTTCGACCGAAAGAATTAAAAATGAAGTACTTACATATATCATCGATGTTGACGAAGAAAATGAAAACAGTTAGACTTGCGTGGACAAAGAATTGTACTTTTAGATAAACTTAAATTTAATTTATTTGCTTCAGGTGGGAATAAAAGTGATGCAAAAGTGGAGGAAAACTTGAAATCGACTGCATATTACCTGTGGTAAAAATTCGCTCTCTTTTGAAATATGGAGGAAGCATAACGGCAAATGGCGTTTGACTTAATATTTTTTGAAGACCCAGTGAATACTATAAGTTATAAATAAATAGTAAATCAGGTCCTCTATTGTTGCGTGACTTATATAAAACTGTGAGAGATTAGATATATCAGGGCGATACTGCAGACTGTCACCGAACAAAGTAAGTTCTGCTACTCTGTTACGCTATGGTGTTTTGTGTAAGTTTAAGTAAACAAATGTGAGTAGAATTATAATTCACTCTTTGTCGTGGTCTGAAAATAGCTCAGACTTGGATAATATAATAATAAAATAATAATTTATTATCCTAATATAATTCAAACTTTTACAGATCACTGATTCTGAATTACAATAGTATTAAACATATCACATTCCTTACAAAAACAATTATCATTGCTACGTATTGACACTACTGACAATTGAAAATGGTACGGCATATAAATAAACGGTATATAAATAGAACATATTGTTCTTACTATTCAATTGGGAAACATTTATGGCGCTTAAAAAATTCAACAAATCGAGCGCGAAAGCATGACCAATAATTAATATAAAATAAATATAGTTTGAAACATACTTCTGTCCCTCAATGAGATAACACCAAGCTCCCGTAAAAGCTCTTAATAATTGGATTAATTAGAGTGTAATGTCTTGGTCATTTATATTCGAATTCTTTCTACCAAGTTTATACAATACGAGTATTATGAATTCCATACAACCGATCTGTATTCAAACCAGGTACGAACAAACGCATTATTGGTAACAAAAAGTGCATTGCTACTTAATTTTTTCTATATTACAATATATGAAATATATAGACTGTAAGGCTAAATGATAAAAAATTCAGAATAAATATCTGAAATATGAGAAAAATTTAAGAGGAACATTGTACCATTGATTTAGGCCAATATTAGTAAGCCTCTTTGACGAAAAGCAAAGCAGAAGTTGTCCAAGTCTGTGGTGGAAATTACTAAATATTAAACATTAATTGAATATTATATATATATATATATCCTAACTAAACAATATTAATTTGTAAATAGACCTCAGACCTCTAAATAAAATATTTTGTATGCATTCTTTAATTATGCCTATTTGTCTAAAATTGTACCATATACTCACAGGGAATCTTCCCTCCTCTGCGAGCTTTTCTTTTGAGCTAGCTTTAGTTTTAGTACCCTGAATGTCAAACAAAGGATCGTTTAAGGTAAAAAATACAGACATTTATTTATTTTTCTGTCAATCACAGTGAACTGAGCGTTACAAGTGCTTCTGCCTGTGTTTAATATGAGCGTCTGAAATGCATTTCTGTGCAAAACGGGATTGATATATGAGTAATATTTTAATAAAAAGTTCATACGTTCATTTTCAAATATATATAAAAATATATATAAATTGTATTTTATTAAAATTCCTTTACCTAAAAATAACATAAGTTCAAACCGTTTTATTAATCTAAATAAAATTAAAAAAACACATTTTCTTCGGAGTTATAAGAATTGACAAAGCTTTTGTCCTTCGAAAGTCGACAAAATGTACACTACAAGGTTTTCTTTAATTATACTATGCATAATATATGTATATAAATAACACAAAATTATATTAAATAGTAAACAAGCTATGGATTCGTTCACTTAACTATTTACAATTTCGAGGACTCTGTATAATACTTTCAACTAATAGTTCAAATAAGCGCAAAATTTCTTGCTTGTTTTGAACAAGTTTGGAACTCCTTAGACAGAAGGAAATCGATTATACATTTTAACAAGTTGGAGAAACATATGTATTTGATAAAGTGCTTTTTTATTTACCTAATATTTCAGAAGCATTTTTGGTAATCCACGTTGTAACGTTTTTATGAATTTGATTTGTTAATTGGTTAAATCTACCGCCATGGTCGTTATATAAACCATAAAACACTTATAATTTATACGAGAATCCATCTATTCAGTTCCTCTATGTATGCTTATGGTAAACAATCGACGATATTAACATGCGGGAATGGCGAAGTAAGATTTCTGACAGAAAGAACAAGCAAGCTCGGTAACAAACTTTTGTAGGATACTTCTCACAAATAATTTACACTTCCACTCTATACAAATACACACCACTTCATTCATGAAACGTGTCTTCCTGATGGATCGTTAGAAGTTCGTTACAGACATTATCGAAATTTCTGTAATGGAATATTCTGTGAAATTAAGAATACAAGTCTCAGATTCTTTTTTGTCCTACGAATACATCATAAAGAATAAATTTAGTGTCGAAGCTCGCAATGAAAACGTACATATATGTAAAGAGAAAGAGAGGGAGAGAGATACTTAATATAATCTAAATTAATTAGAACATGTTTGTTTAAACTACATCGAAAAAATGCATTAGCTTTATAAGCATCACTCAAAACAATTAATTGCCGAATAATGCAATAAAAGAAACTCTTATTACCGGAACGTCTCTGAAACAAATGACGTTAACAAAATTGACCAAAGGTTTGGAGGTAAGACGAAACCAGAAATAGTAGCTTTTTATAATATCACCAAAGGAGCAATAGATGTTATTGATTGAAAGATTACTGCTTAGAATGTGGCTAGAAATACATGGCTGGCTCATAGTGATCTACGTATTGTTGAAATGTCATTATTTATAGAACCCTTGATGGCAAATTTAGCAATAATAGTAGGCCCTTTGTCCAGAAATCTTGAAAAAGACGTAGTGCAAGAGCATATAACGCAAAACGTTAACAGACTCTCAGTGGTTGTAGTTGGGTGTGTAAATAGGGAAACTAGCGTTCTTGAGTATCTTAAGCTAAACGCGAACTCAGGTACAATGTAACATGTCGAGAGTTACATATGTGGCCATATGGAAGTGTGATAGTTAAAGTTGCCTTAGCGCACGTCAGGCTCAACTTGTTGCGAAAATCGGTACACTAGAGAAAGTGAATCTAAAATGATATATTATTATAATAAGATATTCAGGCTAACGGATGCGATCTTGTCGACTGTATTTGTCTTGTTGCTCGTGGAAAGAGTTTAGAAGAAAACAAAATTAAAAAATGAAAAATAGAAAATACCATAGGAGAGCTATCTGCTTCTGGGCTTCCAGGCTGGAACCGCGTCACTTGTATATCTGCCGACGCTTCGTACTCATTTGTATGGGACATCTTCAGGGCTGAACTACTGCACTGAAACTAGAAGCAGATGACATGGACAACGACCGCGGAAGTCTACGTACCAGATTAACCATACGAGAGATTCTAAGGCCAGAAGAACTCTCTATGGAAAAATAATCAGGGTCAACACTACAAGAGAAGTAGAGCTGAAAATAGATCTGAAATTTTTAGTGTAAAAGTGTAATGGTAGATGAATCAAGGCCAAAATTACATAGAGGCCTTTTCAAAGCCAACTTCAAAAGGCATATGCAAAGAACTAAAAAGGCTTGAAAAGGTCGCAGTAAATTATGGTTATCTAAATTAATCTTAAATCTTAATCGACTATCCGGGGTAGCAGCTCTTAGAGAACAGAACCCAACTCCCTCCAAACAAGAGTATTGTATTGGAAAAAAAGGAAAACACTTTTTTTGCATATTTTATAAGTGCTGGTTATTTATGAAGCATATTCAAGCCTGCTGCCGCGACTATGCAGTCATGTGTGTTAAGAGTGTTAATTATGTAACTTTTCTTTATATATTTTGTATTAAACTCATTTGTTTACTGTTTTATATATCGGCCTAAATTATTTTTACAATGCGTTTTTTAATAAAACCATGTTTTAGATTACTAAATTAAAAGTATGCCAATTTCAAAATTTCCTTCGAAGAAAGAAAATGTGTAAAAGAAATCATTCATTCAAAGTAATACTTGAAAATAACTTTTCTATAGTTTTACTTAGTAGGGACCACGTAGCTTTCATATGACCCGTATATTGGAGGGTCAACTGAAGCATTTTTAATTTTCGTCATAGTTTTGCTATGCAACAAGGTTCTGACAGGGCGATATTAATATTTCCTCACACTTACATAAAATTTCTACTTTATATTAAATATAAAATTTTTTAAAATGTTGCATTTGCATATTCTTTTGAATGCCTTAAATGTGATTCAATTTATGTGCTTTGTGGCTGTCTCTTCTGATTCATGTAACACGAAGTTTTAAATATATTTAATTTCCTCCGTACTATATAGTATTAAATAATTTTCTACCTTGACATAGTTTTATAAGTTAATCAATAGGACATAATCACTAGTAATGCAACCAAAGTTGCATCTTTGTGTTACAATTAAAGCATTTTCTCCTTGAAATCCCTATTCAAAGTATTCGGATTTTCACTAAGAATTTTGGTTTCATTGAAGCTTCTAATGGTTATAGATCTCCATGCATTTGCGAAGCAAAGCATTTAACCAATTAATTAATCCAATTTACTTCTAACCCAAGTCTTGGTTTGCATCAATTTGTCTTCAGTGCTCATCACCATACTTATCAAAAGAGCATATAATGTTAAACAGTTTTACTGCTGTAGTATCACTTGTAACACCCGTCTTCAAAATATCTCGTGTTGTTTAAAACGAACAACCCAACCCAGAACACACTTTCAACTCGTGGGGTAAAATTACTGAGTTTGTGAAGTTTGTTAGTTATTTCGATAAATAAATATCGTCTGGTGTTTTGTTCAGAGTTAAACTTAAGTTTACGGAATTGATAATTTTTTAAACGGGTAATACATTTCAATTACAGTATTTTTACATAAACATAAATGCGTAATTGTCAAATAACTCCCTTAATTATTTATATTAATATTAATTAATTATATTCAGGCGACAATTTGTTGTTTTTTTATTTGTAATTAGATTATATAGTTCAATATTCCTTCTAAGAAGATATTATCTAGTTTTATCATTCATCTATTATTAACAATAAATAACATACGTACACGCACCATTCTAATCCCACAAAATAAATAATGTCAAGCTTGTTACAATAAATAGACAAGGCATGCAATTTTCTTGTCTGCACAAGATCAAACGTGCTATAATGGAGACAAGTAATGGCAAAAGAAGTTACAGCCAATATCTTAGCTTGACATGTCGCGCTTGTTCATTTCCTGCCATGGTAAACGACAAGAATTTACAATACTAGCAGTTAATACTGTAGTAAAGTTACGACGCGCTCTTTTTTTATATTATTAGACTTTTTAATAATATTGTTTAAGCCTTCTATCCTATTTTAAAGAAAAAGAAAGATGATAAGGGGGAAAGAGAACCTTAATAACTTAAAACATTCTTACTTTTAATAATTCGAATTAAGGTAGGGAGTGTAATATGGTTATCTTGATATTTATTAATTTATTATATGTACGAGGGAGCGTTTTTATATTCGCGGAATGAGCGGGTTGTAGAGGGGTGAGTAGGCGCATTGGGGGCGTGGCCTGTGCAGCGACTCATGATTAGTATAAATAAGAAGTTTCATTGTTATTAGACAGTTAGTCTTTGAGCTATCGTCAACCAAGTAACATAATCGGGAGTGAAAAGTGAAATATGGAAAAAAATCGAATATCGTGCCGCTATAAAGTTCCTTACCAGGCAAGGAAAATCAGTCGCGACCATAATGAATGAGATGTCATTGGTTTACGGCGACTCTTGTCTAGGAAAAACCATGGTGTACAAGTGGCATAGTTTATTTAAACAAGGAAGGGAATCCCTTGAAGACGACCCGAGGCCGGGCAGGAGCATTGAGGTGACCACGCCAGTACTTATCTAAAAAGTTGAACAAATTGTACTCGAAGATGCTCGACTAAAGAAGAAACAACTCGCAGAAATGGTTGGAGTATCCGATACAACAATTTTTAAAATCCTACACGATCATCTCGGCATGTCTAAGGTCAGCGCAAGATGGGTGCCGAGAATGCTCATGCCGCCGCAAAAACAACAGCGTGTAGAGTGTTCGCGTGCATTTTTGGACCTCTGTAATGAAGACAAGGATGGTATATTGAGTGGAATTGTTACTGGAGACGAAACTTGGGTTCATCATTATGGACCTAGGTCCAAACAAGACTCCATGCAGTGGCACAAAAAGGGCACAGCACCTCTCAAGAAATGTAAAGTGGCACAATCAGCTGGGAAACTCATGGCAACTGTATTTTGGGACTCGGAAGGAATATTGTTGATTGATTATAAATAAATAATAAATAAAATTCTGCGTGTTTCTATAACCGGAGAATATTACGCTTCAATATTAGAGCGACTAAAAGAAGCCATTAAAGAGAAAAGACGGGGAAAATTGACAAAAGGTGTTCTGCTTTTGCACGATAACGCGCCCGTCCACAAGAGCCGCGTTGCGTTAGCTGCCCTGCATAAGGTGGGCTTCGAAATTGTGAATCACCAACCCTACAGCCCAGACCTGGCCCCGAGTGATTATTACCTGTTTCCGAAAATGAAAAAAGAGCTGCGGGGTAAAAAATTTACTGCCGATGATGAAGTCAAGGAGGCAGTTTCGGCGTATTTTGCAGATAAAGAGAAATCATTTTTTTATGAGGGTATAAATAAATTAATTGAAAGATGTGAAAAATGTATCCGTCTTGCAGGTGAATGTATTGAAAAAGAAAAATAATTTGTTTTTTTATTTCCACCCCTTGTCCCCCATTTCGCGAATATAAAAACGCTGCCTCGTATATCTAATTTCGAAAGTGTTTCTTGCAGAGTTAAAATACCTTTAGCCGAAATAATTAGACATTAAATACGTGCTGAAGATATTATAAATTATTAATAACTTCCGTCAAAGATAAAGAATTTACTGTAAATAATTTTGTAATATATTTCATTATTTCTGCGTGTGCCTTTCATGTGTCGTTCTCTCCTTTCATACGTACGCGGGGCATAAAAAAATTATTTTATTGAAACAGAAACTATTAAACTATTCATTAACCGAAAGACAATACAAAAAGTACGTTCTGAAAATAAAATGTATGTGACCTTTATTAGCAAAAATACATACAATTGTACATATTGCAAAAAGGTCTAGAAAACAAAGAGGAAAACATATCGGCTCAATTATCTATATGTTTTTTAAAAGAAACAACTTTTCAATATTACGAAAGATAGTAGAGATGAGGCTCTATTTTAATCCCTGTTTAAATATAGTTAGTGACATTCTCCCTGTTTCT
This sequence comes from Dermolepida albohirtum, assembly GCA_031893035.1. Classification (NCBI taxonomy): domain Eukaryota; kingdom Metazoa; phylum Arthropoda; class Insecta; order Coleoptera; family Scarabaeidae; genus Dermolepida; species Dermolepida albohirtum. Next base: position 63,416 of record JAVIWB010006233.1, on the reverse strand, counting down.
CAACGTGAGAAAAGGAATACTTACCATCATATTGATCCTGATACGATAATATGTTAATGATAATCTGACTACAGTAGCAAATTTTGAGCTTCTTCTTGCAAACACCAGACAATTATATATAAACATAGAATGGAATTGTTAACATATTCATATGTTTTGAAATGGGATTACCTGCCTGTAATACGTTAATTAATTTAGTTTCACATTTTTATCTTATTCATTTATGGATTCATTAATTATAATAACTTCTAAGCTCGAACTTACCTTTTCTTTTATTAGTTTTGTTATTTAGTTAATCAACTTTGTTTCCGGTGTATATAGTGGTACTGTTATTTTCCAGGTCCACTGTAGTTTTATTTGGATTATTCATTCTTACTTTCTTCAGCCTCTTTTTCATTTTAACGTTGATGCTGGTTTACTCCTTGATTTTTTAACAACCGTAGCAGTTGGATACGTCTTTCTCGTTATTCTGCCGGGCAAGTGATCTTTTAAAGTAATCAAGACACGAGCATTCGCAAATATATCGCACATTTATATATTTGTATATTTATATCTTAAAGATCTAGAAATTTGTTGATATAAAACAAGCAAAATTTCCAAAGTTCTATATTCTATTAAAAATAATTAAATATTAATATTTTTTGATTATTCCAATATGGCAATCATTCTTATGCACTGTTTTAACTTCTGCGACTTTGATCTATATACATACACCCTCTCATTAGAAAAAGAGCATTGTGGAGCATTCACTTAGTCTTGACCACAAACTTAATTTTGACATTAAAATCTTGGACAACGAAAATAGCTATAAAAAAGAACATTTTTAGAAATGGTCAATATCATTAGGGTTAGAAACAGTGTTTGGAAAAAATTGAAAATTAATCAATTATTTCCTAACAAACTACGGTCGATAATTCTCTCAAAGTCTGCACACACACACACACACACAAACGTATATATATATATATATATATATAGTTATGTCATGCAATATACGAAGAATATTAAAGATAAAATTATTATATTGAAATTAAATTAACAAGTACTGTTCGAAAGACCATAATAATCAAAACATATCTATGAAGTAAGATACATGTTTAAAAGCAGTAGATATATTTTACAATCAATTTTAATTTATAATTTTGGGCAGCAAAATAACTAATGGCAGATGTAGTAATACTCACAGTTAGTGGATTTTTGTAAATAAACTTATAAATGCATCCATAAAAGTATATAACATCTGCATATGTACATCTTGTACATAATATAATTGTATACAATTAGTTGTAGAGGAATTTGTTATAAAATATTGCCTAAAAATTAAAGAAAATGAGTTAATAAATCATAACATAAACCTAAAATCCTATTAATTAAGTTATAATTTGGTATGAAGAATAAATAAAGTTCAAACAAGTTGGAGAAGTTTCGTTAAAATTAGTTAGGGTTTAAAGGTAGTAGAATATAATTAAAGGGGTTGCATATAATGTAATTATAATAAAAGAAGAATACTACATAAAATATTTCTATGTAACTAGTTAATAGTTTGCGATGAAAATTGAGAGCAATGTCAAATTTATATAAAATAAGGATATATCAAGATGACATTTACAGAAATAAATTAAAGTGTAAGGAAGAATTTTTAACAGCAAGGTCTTAGAAATAGTAATAGAATTAAAAAATGTTCAGAAAAGACCGATAATTTTGACAAGTAGGAATTCATATAAATAAGGATTATATAAATCCATTTTATATTGTAAAATTAATGTTATACTTAGTAATTTGACAGCAAAGATTTGGAATATTCACTTTATTTTCAAAACTAAAATTAAATTTGGAGTTACATTTTCTTGAACTTAACGATGTTCGTATATTTATTTTTAAATTAGAGAATCCCATTGGATAACTTAATTTGGATATAAATATAAGTGCCTGAAACAAAAGCAAGTTAGTTCAGAATTATAGCTGCAAGAAGGAACACGTTGAAGTCAATAAAGATTTATTAGTAAACAGTATATAAATATGTCGTTTTGAAAATTCTCCGAATACTTACAGGACAATTATAACTCATATGATGAAATATATTTAAAAGTAATTTGGTACGTAGACTTCCGCGCACTGAGTTTCAGTGCAGTAGTTCAGCCCTAAAGATGTCCCATACAAATGGGTACGAAACGTCGGCAGATATACTAGTGACGCGGTTCCAGCCCGGAAATCCAGAAGCAGATAGCATGGACCACGACCGCGGAAGTCTACGTACCAAATTATGTATCACACAATTAATTGTTTTTATTTAATTTATGTCATTTAATTAATAGTTGAAACTTAGAATTAAGGGTGTAATTTTATTACTATTCTGAATAAATTTAACAGATAATAAAATAATAAAAGTTTACAATAATTTTAAATATTATGTGTTCCAATATTTCAAATTTACATTTATTTAAAATTTTCTTAATTTAAAAACATAAAACAAATATCATTAAAATAAAGTTTTACTATTATATATTATTACGTAATTATTGTATAGAAGTAAAATATACAGGTTTAAATAAATATACATACATAGTATAGATTTAATATTGAAAGGGCAATTATTAATTCTGAATATATAACTTCTTCCATTCATTCAAAGACTGACCGAATGACCATACCCTGAGACATAAGAGTTTAATAGATAAATAAAGGTAAATACCAGATTTACTTTAATTATTATTACTTAATTATTAGTAAAAGTATATATTTTTTACTTTATACTTTCATAAATTATTTCTATAAAAATCATATATATCTACCTATACTGAGTCTTAACAACATAGAGATTATATTAGATTAGATATATATATATATATATATATATATATATATATATATATATATATATTATAAAATAGAAATTTAATTCTTAATAAAATTAAAAAATATATACATAGGAATCAATTAATTAGTTACAACATTCAATGTTAAGAGAGAAATAATGCAATGAGTTAAGTTACAGACGCCAAGTCTATATTTCAGTTTGCATCACAAATAGATTTGTCATCCAACTAAGGAGCGGTGCACAACTTCACGAACCCGATATATTAAAGTACTCATGAGTCATTGAGGAAAAACAAAGGATAAATTTTTATGAATATTCACATTAAAACTAAAATTTATTATGGTAAATATAAATTTCTTAATTATTCTATTTAATATTAATTTAAGAACTCAAAAATACCAGAAGCGTGAAAGCGAAATTGCAAAAATTGACTAATAATTATTGAAGAATGCCCCTAGCATATATATGTATGTATATATATTACATATATATATAGATATATATATATATTTAGTGTTTAGTTAGTGACATTCTTTAATAATTATTAGCCCAACTTAATTTCACGTTTCTGACATTTTTCAGAAGCCTAAATTAATATTATAATCTTTCGGATGCTTTAAATTATTGCGTCACGTATTTTAAAGTTTCCACTGATATATAATACATTCAATAATACATATTACAATTTATTTGAGTAGAAATAAAACGTGTAAGTGTTTTATTGCTTCAGGCGAAATCCATTCAGGTCATAATATATTGCCCAAAAAATCCCAGCTTCAGACTTCATGTCATACCAATAATATCTAAATTATTAAGTTTTTATAAATATAATTTATACGTGTATATATATATATATATATATATATATATATACACAGTGTGTATATATATATATATATATATATATATATATATACACAGTGTGTATCAGCCAAATGAATAAATTCGATAATAATTAAATGGAAGGGTGTTCGAAAAAACGCTCGGACACGTCGATTGGGATTTTTAGTTGCGTATTTTTTTAAATAAAAAGTTTATATACAGGGTGTGTCATGTAAAAGTGGTCAATATCAACTTTCTTATTTTAAATGCAGCACCCTATCAAATATTAAATTTTTGGATTCTTTAGAAAATTCCAGACATATTTCATGTACAATGTCCTGTACCTATCTTCGACTTTCGGAAATATTAAATGTTTTCAGATTAATTTGAAAAATTTTTGATAATGTAAAAAATAACAAGAAAAACATTAATGTCACTGTAGGAGATGTTCAAAGTGTTCGCCGCAAACGTCTTGACAACATCCTAATCTTAAATAAAAATTTTTTCTAACGTTGCTCAACATCTCAGGTGTGACCGATCTAATCGCAACTATTATTCGTCTTCTTTGGTAATGGGGTGGTGCTCCATCTTGCTGGAACCACATCGTATTTGCTCGAACTTGTGGGTTTGCTAAATCAGGATATAAGTTTGTCATAGCTGACACGAGATTATTTTGAAGAAATGCTAACTAATTGTCGCCATTCAAATTTCCATCAATGAAAAAAGGACCTACGATATGATCTCCAACAATTCCTGCCCAAACATTAACCTTCTCGGGGTATTGCGTATGTTCTTCCCTTATCCAGTGAGGATTTTCCCTGGACCAATAGCGGCAATTTTGACGATTAGCATGACCGTGAAGCGTAAAGGTACACTCATCAGAAAATAAAATATGTTCTAATTGGATCACATTGTTATCTAACATTGTCATCATTTGTTCACAAAAATACGTTCTTCTATCAAAGTCGTCTTCCATGAGCTCCTGAGTTGGTATAATTTTATAGGGATGCATTTTATTTTCTTTTAATGTGCGAGTAATCGATGAATGGCAAACATCGAACATTGACGCTGCTTGTCTACTAGAAGTATGCGGGTTTCCTTCAAACTCAAGCACAATATCCAGTTTGGTATCATTACTTACTGCATTCGCAGCTGCTTTTTTTATTTGCCTTACATGTACAAATTCGCGAAACTGCTTTTGTATTTTACTAATTGTTACTTGGGATATAGGCGGCAAATTTGGAAATTTCTCATGAAATAAGTGAGCAACTACCATTTGTGTCCGTGTGTTATCTCCATAACCAATCATCTGCAGAATTGTTATTTTGTGCATTTCTGTTAAATGAACCATTTTGCTGAAATGTAGTTAACGAAACTCAAACAGTTATGACACTGACAACACTATGACACTGACAACACTTTGCTAAGGCAAGGTATTTTAAAACGAAGTACAAGTACAATTAAAGATTTTCACTTAATAATTCGGTAAACAAACTATTATGTGAAAATCTTATTTTAATTGTAAACAAAATTATTAATCTGAAAACATTTAATATTTCCGAAACAGTCGAAGATAGGTATAGGATATTATACATAAAATATATCTGGAATTTTCTAAAGAATCCAAAAATTTAATATTTGACAGGGTGTTGCATTTAAAATAGGAAAGTTGGTATTGACCACTTTTACATGACACAGCCTGTATATAAACTTTTTATTTAAAAAAATACGCAACTAAAAATCCCAATCGACGTGTCCGAGCGTTTTTTCGAACACCCTTCCATTTAATTATTATCGAATTTATTCCATTTGGCTGATACACACTGTATATATATATATATATATATGTCTCTCTCTCTCTCTGTGTGTGTGTAACTTTTCTTTTTAACCAATTATATAACAATAAAATTTTGTTATTTTTATTTTATTTGGAATTCTATAATATTTAAATTAATTATTCAATAAAATACCATTGACTGTCGACAATTTTCCTTTTTATTGTCTTCATCAGAATCAATAATTAATTAAAATCTGTACATCAATTGGTTACCAATTGGTTACCAATAAATTTATTAAATTATATGTTCAGCACTTATATTTAAGAAACACTTATGGCATGTGTTTGTTAAATACTTACTAACAGTAAATAACAATTATTAATGTGCTTCAATTTTGCTCTAAAACTATATCAAACTATTACATATTTGTAACTAGAGTTGGCAATTTATTTGGTTATACAGTTACATAAGCGCCTGCCTTTTTAAGCAACATATTAACACGAAGTAGATAAGATCGGTCAAATATTTGTAGTAATAGGAATATTTCAACAGCTTCATGTAACCGTGTTTTCCGTAGGGAATAAATGTTCTCATATACAGAGAACGATATTCAACATATAGTGATGAAATACTTGCATAATTATAATAAATTTTCTAAATATTTAACTGACCTGCTGATCCACTATCACTAAAAATTTGTTTTATCCGGTAAAATCTGAATCTTTCGTTAATACACTAATCTTCTTTACCGATAACACTATTATATCAGTGTTATCTTATACTTTGGCAATAACCACTTTTAATAAATACTAGTATTTGGAAATTTTTGAAATAATGCTTGATATAAATTAATGGATTAATGACAAAGATTAAACTGATTTCAGCAACAACCTTCTAAAGGACTATGGAGATTTTATCTTCTGAACAGGTTATATTCAATTTAGGTATTGTAGACAATGTAACTAACTTTTAATAAATAAACTAGCCTTGATCAAGAAAATGTTACTGTTACTTGCAGAAATACATTTTCACGTTTAATGAAAAACTTTGCATGCTTACTTGTTTTTAGGTTAGGTTAAGTATTATTGACACGTTATAATAAAGCTTTCTATTTAATAATAGAAATTACAACAAATATTTGGTATGTCTCTATTTACGTTCCTAAATTTCATTTACGATGTAAATATGAATGTCTTATACACTAACTTGTTCTTGGGTTCAGTATTATTTATTTATTATTAAATTGTAATGACATCTTACAAAAAGCTTTTTATTTAGTAATAAAAATCATAACAAATATTCGAAATATCTTCAATCACATTCTAACGTGAACTGTCCTAAATTTAATTTATGATATAAGTGGACCAAACACTAACTTATGTTTAGGTTAATTATTATTTACTTATTATTGTTCGAAATGTCTTCATTTTAAACAATATTTTAAATAATTATTGAACAATATTTGTTAAGGAATTCGTTACCAGTGGAGAGCATACGGTTTTTTAATTATTCTACATTATTTATTTTAAGTTTGTTATGAATTTTGAATTTAACGCCATAGAAAGGAATCGTTTGAGGATATGTCGGATCACGGGGCAGTCCAAGCTGTTGAAATCTATCATCCTATAAATACTTCGTTAAGATTAGAAATATTAGAAAACGTGTTTATCAACACTTAAACTTTGTATTAAAAAATTAAAATATGTGTTCGAAAATATTCTAGGAACATATATTTAAATTTCCCTCAATAAAGAATGAAACGATAAGGACGTTGTAGTAATTCCAGCACAAACATTAACTCTATTATTTTAACTTATTTCTAGGTAACTATCTACAAATAAGGAAAATTTAAATTATACTACTACTATTACTACTACTACTATTTTACTACTATTACTACTACTACTACTACTACTTCTATTATTCTGCTACTATTTTACTACTACTACTACTACTACCATTATTTTACTACTATTACTACTACTACTACTACTATTTTACAACTATTACTACTACTACTACTACTTCTACTACTTCTATTATTCTACTACTATTTTACTACTACTACACTACTACTACTACCATTATTTTACTACTATTACTACTACTACTACTAACAGTCAAACTGAAAAGTCCCCGGTCTACCATAGTAAAACACATTTTTTTGGCAAAATTCGATTTTATTATTCAACATAGCTGCCTTCGAGGGCGATACACCGATTATAGCGTTCTTCCAACTTTTCGATACCATTTTTCTAGTAAGAATTGTCTTTAGCCTCGAAATAGGCCTCAGTTTCGGCGATCACCTCCTCATCCCTGCTAAATTTCTTCCCGGCGAGCATTCTCTTGAGGTCTGCAAACAGGAAATAGTCGCTGGGGGCCACATCTGGAGAGTACGGTGGATGGGGAAGTAATTCGAAACCCAATTCACTTAATTTGGCCATTGTTTTCATTGATTTGTGACACGGTGCATTGTCTTGGTAAAACAGCACTTTCTTCTTCTTCATATGGGGCCGTTTTTTTGCGATTTCGTTCTTCAAACGCTCCAATAACGCTGTATAATAGTCTGTTGATAGACCCCTTTTTAAGATAATCTATGAAAATTTTTCCATGCGCATCCCAAAAAACTGACGCCATAATTTTTCCAGCTGACTGTTGCGTCTTTCCACGCTTTGGAGCCGGTTCATCGCGTGCAGTCCACTCGGCTGACTGTCGATTGGACTCTGGAGTGTAGTGATGAATCCATGTTTCATCCATTGTCACATATCGACGCAAAAACTTGGTTTTATTACGATTTAACAGCTTCAAACACAGCTCAGAATCATCAACCCGTTGTTGTTTTTGATCGAATGTGAGCTCGCGCGGCACCCATTTTGCACAGAGCTTCCGCATGCCCAAATATTCATGCACGATGTGTCCAACACGTTCCTTTGATATCTTTAGGATGTCAGCTATCTCGATCAACTTTACTTTATGGTCATTTAAAATGATTTTGCGAACTTTTTTGATGTTTTCATCGGTGACAGCCTCTTTTGGTCGTCCACTGCGTTCGCCGTCTTCGGTACTCATTTCACCATTATATTTTTTCCCTTCAAAAAGCAGTACTTTATCAGCACACGAAATTTTTTTTTTCCATTTTTTTAAATAACAAAAGTAGCTTCACTCTTAACGCAATATCTCAGTAACTAATGGTCGGATTGCTGTCAAATTTTGACACGTTTCGTTTGAAGGTTAGTACTATCTAAAAAAATATATATGGATTTAATAACAGTAACGCCATCTATGTGTCAGACCGGGGACTTTTCAGCCGACCTGGTACTACTACTACTATTTCACTACTATTACTACTACTACTACTTCTATTATTCTACTACCACTATTACTACTACTATTTTACTACTACTACTACTACTACCATTATTTTACTACTATTACTACTAGTATCAGGAATTAAGAGACAGTTTTTGGAGTTTATTGGGCCATTCAAAGAAAATGATGCTTCATCCAAAACTGTTCTTATTAAAATATAATTTCCAATTACTAAATAAAACAATAGTTTCATAAAACCTATTAATTATAGTGATGTTATATATTCTTCGGCATGGCAAGTAATACTTCATTCGAGATCTTCAGACAAAACATTTAGAAGATCGAATGTTTATATTATTTTTTCGTTATTAATATAAATACTATTACAACTAAGCCTAGCAGTATACCGCGAGGGGGAGAGGTAAAAAATAAAATTTGTAATGTCGCAAATTTCATTTCAACTTTTTCCGGAGGCTATCATGAAATCAACAAGAAATATTTATTTTCAAATATACTCGTAGTTTTTATTTCTTACACTTCAAACTTACAAGAAAGTTGACAAGGATATGGAAAACGCTGAAGCAACTTAATTTGAAAAGTAAATCGGAGAATAATCCGCACGCTCTACAAAATGTCACAGCAATCAATAACTACTTTCTAGATAGCGTTCCGAATGATGTTGCCGATTCTAAGTTAAAAATATTTTATTTTAAACCTGTTCAAAGCAAACGAACTACTGGATATAATTATAGAAATAAAAAGCAACACGCCTGGATGAGATACAAATATCTTAATAATTGATATGATAAAACTTTCTTGCCTCACTATTCTTTTCTCTTTATTACATATAATAAACTCATGATTGGTTGAATATTTCTTTCTTTTATTCTGGGAGAAAGCTATTGTACGACCTAGTCCGAAGTCTCCGAATACTCTGAATTTCAAGGACTTGCGCCCGTTAAGTATTCTACATATCATTTCTAAAATTATTGACAAAAATACGAATAACTAGTTGAAAGACCTTTTATAAATGAATGGTGTCTTGCCTGATTTTCAGTCGGGTTTCCGTGAAAGACGCAGCTGTACAATTGCTCTGCAGTATTTGGGGTCAAAAATATTAGCTTAACATTTTGTAACTCAAGTTTTGAGTGTGACGTGGCGTTGTTTAAAAATAAAAGAACTTTTCTATTCCGCTGTTGCATTTTTCTATTAAATTTGCTTAACTAAATTGTCATAATTTCCCTCGCTTTTTTACTAGAATACCACTCCACTGGCAACTTATCAACATTTCAACTTACTTTTCCCAATTACTAAAGGTCTTTCCTTTTCTCCAACCATATTCGCACACAAGAGAATAGTTAATCTTTCCTTAGCAGCTCACCTTTTAATGCAAAGGCTGTGTTTGACAAAGCCGGGAAAAGAAGTCCAGTTCATCTGCATTAAAAATGTCTTTCGGTGAGTATTCTTTTATGATAGTTATCAACTGTTTCTTCCAGACAGATATTTTATCCACATTTACTGCGGCAGCTTCACCACAAATTGTTCGAAGCGATATGTTGTGTCGCTGAGAAAACTTATCAAACCATACACTTGAAGCTTTGAATTTATAGTTTAGCTCTTATGCAATTTCGAGAGTTCTTTCCCTTATTATTTTATTGGACAATGGAATATTCTTCTTATCGCGCACTTTGCAAAACCAGTCAAACATTATTTGGTTCAGTGCAGCTCCTTCTGTTTTCACAAATTTCTTCTTTTGCTGTGAATTTTCATTTTCAGCAAACCGTCTATTAATATCAACTTTGTTTTTCAAAATATCGCCCGCTTGGCTTTTACAGATATAGACTTTTTCCGCAAGCAAACTCCCATTAAGTTTATTCTTCTCTGCACACTAAATAAGATGAACTTTTTCTTCTAAACTGAGGAACTTTCTCTTTTTCGTAGCCATATTACTTGTACGAACAAAACTCTAGATATCTAACTTGTTAGAGCACTAAATATCAACTGAATGCTATAAAAGCTATAACCGTTTTATATGACTATCATCACAGTTGTACTTCTTACCTGTCTTAATTATATGTTGTTCATATCCATTGTTAAGAATGTTACAGCGGTCATAATTATTATACATTTATATGTATGTAATTACATATAATAACCGAAAGACCATTATTACAGCACTTATTATATTAAAATATGTAATTATGTTTAGAAATTATAGGAATTTCAATAAATTTATTATGTACCTTAATCCCTCTACAGGCAATTATTACAACACTTATTACATGTATTACAATAATTATGTTTAAAATTATAGGAATTGCAATAAAGAAACAAATTTTCATTTAAATTTACTGTAGCGGATGTATACATATTACTGTCCGTGTCCATTGTTAAGAATGCCCTTTGGTGAGAGATATTGTTATATAGCAAATAGTATACTGACGGTCGGTGCATCAGAAACTGTCCATTGATTAGAGATGTCCATTGTCGGAAGATGACCGTTAAGGGAGAATATACTAACTGTATATTAAATTTTTTTCTCTGGTATATGCACAGAATACTACTTTAAGTTATCATCTTTAGCCGTGTTCTTTTAATTTGATAATCTCCAAATGTATAGGAACAACAACAAAAATTGATATATTTATATTTCCTGTAAATTTTAAAATCTTTTATTATTTTTTTCGTAATTATAATATAATAAATGTATGTGTATATTCTCCCATTTTTTTGGAAACTATTATTATTAATTATCTATAAGTCTTTTTATTACAATTCCTTCAATTTTCTTGAAAATTAATATTTTTTAATAATTTCAATTATTTATGTTCTCCTTAAATTGTTCTTTCGAAATATGTCCATTATAAATTTCATGCAATTTAGTAATTGAAACAGAATTGATACTGATTCATTCATTCATCTAATTCCCCACACAAATATTTTTTATTTAAGATTTGTAAACATGTAAACTAATAGAAAAAGAAAAATAATATTTTTTTAACATCGGACGTAGTTTAATGTTTAATTTATTTGCTACCTAAGGAGATACGATTTCTCTTTCTTGATGTATTCTGTGTGTGTTTTTGAAATACATTAAGCCCCAGAGCTATTGACTTTAGAGGAGAAAAAGTATTTATTTATGATGTGTATTTTACGAAATTGTTCATTAAATACAACAGATGGCATAAAAGAGTTATTACCTCATCAGTACGGTCCCATTAGCGTTTGTATATAGACATTCATTTTAAATATTGATGTACATAAAGGTAACTCCGAAAAATACATATAACTGTTACCGTAAAGTGAATGAATGACTCACAATAGTATAATTCATAAATTGCCATCGTATTATTGGGATGTCATATATACATATAAGTTTATGGGGATGCAATTGGTGGTGTAATTCATTACCTAGGACCAAACATATCTGAGACTAAAGTTTTGATGAGAATGCCACTATTTATCGCTGGGTTATGACATGATGATCAAGACCATCAAAAACTGCAACTCTGGAAATTGTCAATAAAATTAATGATTTCGTTTTGAATGACAGGAGAATTGTCATCAAGGAAATAGCATTGTAGTATCATAAATTAAGTATGTCGTCTGAATGCGTACATACATCAATCACATTTTATATGTAGAATTAGGCATGCCTAAGCTGTAAGTAAAATAGGAGCCATGAAACTTTAAGTGATTTGGAAAATTTGGAAAATTACGAACATCAAGTGATAATTTAAAGCTGCTGAATAAGATACAAGTTTATGTTTTGAGAAATTTTATAATGGTTAATGAAACCTGACGCCCTCCTCCAAAGTAAGCTGTGGGATTTCCTTCAGCGAATGAGAAGAATAAGATTAAGGAGACATTATCAAGAATTGAAATATAAACAAGAAACAGGAATTTCGAAATAGATCATGGAAAAGCTACGTACATGTACGTAGCAAGACGATATATCAGAAATAACTAAAATGATGTATGTATAAGAAAAATAATATCAGTAAAAATATAATAATGCGAATATATACGGTAATCAGAAACTCACGGATAATCGTTAGGTAAGTCGATTCTATGATCAATTCTGAGTTGACAATCCTAATAGAGAAATGTAGTATTACTAAGGCACATTTGCGTGTCTTAACGACTGACTCAATGTTGAAAATGTGCGACAAAGAATATTTCAAATGTTTTTAAATTTTCTCTGGAAAACCATGTTTTTTACTGGCGAATAAAATTATGCAACACTATATTGGTGTAATTAATCGTTTTATACCAATATTTTGTCTGATTAAACATTTTTTAACTGCTTTTTCCGTTAAAGTAAATATGGCAAAAAAATAATTATTTTTCAAACTTTGACGTTGTCAGTTTAACGTTCATTATTTTCGCTTCCAATACTTTCTCCATTTTTGTGATATCCCAAGTAACCCATAATATACACTTTCAACGAATACGCTGATATGTATATGGTACTCGGGCTGTGCATTGAAAATGCGTATTTGGCAAGAAGGAATATGTGAATAAGATTGGTTCGTAGACTTCGTGAAATAGGCACATTTGTTCCCAGCTAGCGTGATGTAGGTAGATTAAGACAACGTCACACGATCTAAGTTGGAAAAGGAATTTTGGATGGATATTGGCGGCACTAGACCAATGGCGCAGGAAATGAACATTCCAAGTAAGATAACAATTCTTTCAGTGCTTACGGCAAGCCTTTTACGCAAATTTCATGTTACGAAAATGGCAATTTTCAAGAATAATGTTTTGCAAGAAAATTTTAAACAAAATCAAGAATATCCAAACATTTTATCACTTATTTTATGGAGTGACGAATGCATGTTCACAGGATATGGTGTCTTCAACAGCCGCAATTACCATTTTTGGGGAGGATGTAAATCCTAGAGCTATTCGAGAATTTGGATACCGAAGGAGGTTTTCTGTGAATGGTAGGATAGACATCTTAAACCTACAAATTGTAGGACTAATATTCTTTCGAATAGACTGAATTCAAATGAATACGTAAATATGCTAGAGGAAATATATTAACTAATAGTTTCAGTACTTATATTAATATCATTATTATTGTTATTTTCATTAAATTTAAACAAAACTCGTATTTTGTCATCTTATTTCTAGTGACTTATTGATGATTTTATAACATGTTGCCAAATCTACACTACCTTTAAGGAATTCGTATGGCTACGTTGTAATCTCATTTGTTAGACAATGCAACATTTCTGTATTAAGGTTGTGGGAATTAATCATATAATCGCTCTACCTGACGATTATCCGTGAATTTCTAATTACCCTGTGTAGGGTTGTCATACAATACGTTCCTTAAGCTGTATTTGGTAATAAAATGAAACAGAATTGCATAAATTGAAGGCATTCGACTATAGAGAGCATGAACACTCAACACTGTTGCCATTAGAGACATAAATAAATCATTTGATGCATTTCTTTAACATGCAAATTGTTATATTGCTACTGAAATTGATATTTCGAATATATGTTTACGAAATGTATCTTATCGATTTATTAAATATTCTCGTTTTTTAAGTTAATCTCTTTAATTTTGAGGCAAAGGGTGTACACTAACTGCATAGCTACGGAAAAATCAAATATGTATAATTAATGTAATACTATAGTGTAGTAATTTAGCATAAATCTTAAGTATTATATTTATAAAAATTCTGAAGCTAATTGATGCAATATATCCGCTATATTATATCATCTACCATAGCTTACGATATTGCTCATTGTTGTAGCACCGAGGGTTCCTTGGAAGTTGTACATTTGCATAATTGAAGAAGTACAAGAAAGTTACCGCCTCTTTACAGATCTTGTTCAGTCATTCTTATTTCGTTGCCGTGTTATTTCCAACTTCACCCGACGTTTATATAACTTCATTTAAACTTCTACCTTTCTAAACAAGTACCAATTACATGTATATTTTTTTCAGCAATTGAAAAAGACATTTCAAGGTGAATTCTATCTCAACGAGTATATATAAAGTTAAATACTAATCATCCAAATCTATCCTCTCTAATGTAACCGAAATTATTTATGAATATCGAAAAGAAATTAACTAATCTAGATTCGAAAAAAATGCACAATATTAGAACACAACTGAAAAAAATCATTTAATTAATAATAGGAATGTGTCAAACTATAGATACAAAATAGCGCACATAAAAAGAACAAAAATTAAATTTATTAGAATAGTTAGAAATTAGTGTAGTAAAAAAATTAAATAATTTAATAATTGAACAAACGAAAGGATACAAACCACTTCTATTAAATCTGTTTATGTAATATGAAAGTGTAAAATATATCTATAACTGCCTCGGAAGAACATATTTTCCCACAATATGAACCTATTGTAATTTGGGTCATAGATTTCTTACAAATTGTAACATCCAAATTTACAATCCGTAACAGAGTAGTTCGGTAAATACATTGTACAATTAACATGTAATGACATGAAGAAAACTGTTCATTGACAGGTTATTATAAAGTATAATTGAAGAGAAATTATTTAAATTTCAAAAATGGTAATTAAAATTTTCATATACAGGTCAGTAGAATTACACCGCTTAACACCGCCTTCTGAAAAGTGATCTGATGATTTTCAGGTCACGGGTATTATATTATAAGGAGCGTTAGTAATTATGCGAATTACTTTGAATTAGAATCTTCCTAATATCTCTATGTTAGAGATGGAAAGCTGTATTCTGTAACTCCAAGTAGATTTTAAAAATATTTATAAACAAGAAATTTGTTTTATAAGATCAGATTGGAATTTTTACCAATTAACCAGCATTTACTATAAATACTAAGTTTCAGATTCAACTGCGTCCTTTTCAAAAATATACGTTTTCTCCATGTCAATCTCCAATCAAGGTGCGTTCCTAAATATTTGGCATCTTCTTTCTGTTGTGAAAGGTGATTGTTTAGAATAGAATATGCGACAGGACTCTAGCCTCTTCTGATAGCAAATATCACACGAATGGATTTATTTTCAGTAACTTTGACTCAGTGATTTTGTTACTTAGTGGTGGATCCTATTAAGATTGGTCTGCAATAGTTGCGAAGTAATTGCAGTATCTCTATACTGGCAAGAACGACCGTGTTATCTGTATATGTAGTAGTTGTGACGTTAGGAGTAGATAGCAGATCAGCTGTGTATAGTCTTCAAGATCTTAATAATAATAACAATAGGCTTGATTACAGAATAAACTCCAATTACAAACCAACTAATAATAACCTCAAAATAAGACCTAAAACGCAAAATATTATTTTACGCTTTAGGTTTTATTTTTGGGTTATTATTGTCTTGTAATATATAAAGGTTATTTCACGTTTTAAGTCTTATTTTTAGGTTATTAATAGTTGTCTTGTAATTGTCTATAATTATAAATAACAAGAAAATAAACTAAATGTATGGAATAGACTTAAACTAATTTATTACAAAAATGAGCAGTGATGAGATTAATTGTATATGAAAGAGAAAATAATATCACAATCTCTGGAAATGTTATTAAAATTTTACCACATAATATAAAGAGGTGATTTCATTAAGATATTGGTACATGGAATCGGTACATATAAAGTAACAGGACACACTAAAATTAATTTGTCATAGAAGGCTAAACGAATTTATATTGTTATTAAATAATTTATAGATAAAAACAATACTACGGGAAGTACGCCTAAAGTTTAAAGAGGGTGGATCGAAGCGAGAAAGTTGATATCTACGATCAACACCCCTTTCAGGATATGTACAATTCAATTAAAAGCACATAAATTTATCGAACATACGCTGAACTATCTCCAAACGCTTATGACCTTGATAAAGGTGTACCATATTATAGAACCGTATTCAAGGCGAGAACGAATTACGAAATAGAAAAGAGCTTGAGTATTATTAAACATCCTACAGTTTATGATGATAAAATATAATCAATCTAATATCAAAAAATATTTCCAAATCCTTAATTAAATCAACGGGTTACAAATTGTTGTGAAATTTGTAATTAAAGATCATGACCTTGGATCTTCTGGTGAAGGACATTACTTTACATTTACCAATGTTTAAATAAATATTATTTACTGCACACCACTGATATGCTCTATAGAGTCTGAAGTAGATCACAATCTTCCGATCTAGAAATTATTCGAAATGTTTTTAAATCATCAAAAAAAGCAATTTTTCAAAAGATAAGATGAAGCATCTCCAATATCTTTGACGAAAATACTGTACACTAGACCCAAGTTTGAACCCTGCGGTGCTCCAGATGTGATATCATTAGAAAATAAGTAGCCGTTTTAAAGACGTAGGCGTAGCGTTGGAATAAGTAGGTAGGATTGAAAGAACAAACACAATGGGAGAGTGAATGAAGCCGAAATTAAAAAGTTTCGAAAGAAATATGATCTAGAAGATCGAAAGCTTGTGAGAAGTTTGTATATAAAGCACCCATTTTTTTCTAGAATCTAGAGCGCCAGCAATAAGTATGTGAAATTGTATTGAATAGATACATTGTTTTGACAAAATTTGAAAGAATAGTAATTAAGCGATAGTTTGATATACTACTAGCACCCCGAGGTTCTAAGACAGGAACTATTCTTACAATTTTCCATTCAGTTGGAAAAATAGAAAACTTCAAGGCCAATTACAAAATTTTGGATAGAGGATTAGTATGAACGTATCTACAATCTGCAATTAAAAAAAGGTTTTAGGCATATGCAAATGTAAATTGGTTTTTCAGTTTGCAGATAGACGCTAGAATGTTCTCGTCGGTAACTTGCTAACTGAAATACAAGGTATGCTGTTGGATCAACTGACAGTACGGCAGTATATGAAGAATCGGTGAAGATATTCTTGAAATATTTTGTAAAATCTTCAACTATTCGCTGAGAACCACCATACATGTCTTCTTCACAAGTTAAACATCCAAGGATTCGGCTTCTTCCTTTCCTCTCACGCACGTAAGACCAAAATCCTTTGGAATCCTGTAAAGTGCTATTCTGTATGTTATGCAAATAAGTAGAATAATCTGTCGAGATTTGATTTCAGAGCCCGAAGTCGCCGAGACTCAACGATAGATTAATGACCATGATATCTCTTATAGTATGTATGACGACGATATTTAAATTCAATATTTGGAATAATTTCAGGTAAAAACCAATTAGGTTAAAATTTGTTGTGAGGTATGCTTTTTGGTACATATTTGTCAAAAGATTTGATAGAATACCTCACAAGCAATATCAACGTCGGAGCACTCAAAATCAGCCAATATACATCAGATAATGGTTTACAGAGCTCAGTAAAATTTAACCTTTTGAAATTGTAATTCTTGATCTTTTTCTTAATAAAATTTAAAATAAAGTTTCTCCATGTACAGCACAGAAGAAATTAGAAATTATCAAATCTAATGTTCGGCCATTAGTGTTATATATAGAATTGTATTGTGTTAAGTTACGGAAGATTATAAAGAATCTACGATTTGAAGTCATGAGTACTATAAGCGGGAAACTATGAACAATAAAATTTCCCAACTATTAAAACGTTTTGATTATCAATTATCTCTTGCTCAAATATATCAATAAACCATTCGAAATTATACAATGTTATGTCCAGTAGTATATATAATATATATATATATAATATATAAAGTACATTCAAACTAAAAGGAAATATTCAGGTAACAATGTCAACGTAAGGAATATCAACGAAGTTATTACTCAATTGACAGGAAGAACTCCTAGGTAACTCCGCTATCAAACGCTATCAAAACGCCTCCTCCGCGAAGGCGACCAATATCGTGAAATTTTATGTTTAACGTAATAACAGAAGAAGGCGGAAATAAATTAAAGTTATATACCTCCTGAGACAACCATGCCTAAGCAAGGCAAATGAAATGGAACAGTGATGCCGCAACCGAAGTATAAAAATCATAAATTTTAATTTCCAACTTGGCTGCGGTTAAACGCATTCAAGTTAAGGAGACTATTTTCTAAATACTTCTAACATATTTGATTTTCGACCGGTCCCCAGCTGTAATACATTGCTCCAATTCTGATTTTAATTTTTTGAAAAGTTGAACTTGATGCGGTGTGCAGTCAAACGATATACGAAAATTCTTGCATTACACATAATTCAACAAATTTCGAGCATTCCTCACCTCATCATGAAGCTATAGAGGAGAGGTGCACTTAACACAAATAGGACGTACTGTCTGACGAGCAGGTGTTATTTTCCGTTGATATGATATTGAAAACTTATCATGTATTGAAAGCGTTGCCAATATGTTTTTAATGATTGCGTAATCTTTTTCCTCACGTTGAGATCTAGACGAGTCCCAATCTGTAATACCATGAATATCATGTTACATTTTCTGCGTTCCCTTTCATGACTTTCTTGAGATTTTCTCAGATTTCAATTCTATGATATCATTTTTCAAAGCAACAACAGCGGTTTTCAGTACTCTAATATCATTGCTTAGCCCTGAAAAGCCGTCACACGCCCAAGTAAGACCACGTTTAGATTTTATAACTCGAACTTCGTAGTAACAGTAATTTCGACATAATCATTATAGAAATTATGTTTAGATATACAACACATTAATACCTTATGTTCATCATACACAGCATCACAACAGTGGCAAATAATTGTATACACCATTCTACATTAAGCGAATAAAAATTAAAAATAAAAAGAAAGCAGACTAGGACACAATTCTTCAAAGTGAATTTTATATAATTTTTAATCGTTCGCTAATCCATGAGTTTAGCATCCAATGAGCAAGTTTTTAGTTGGAATGTACTAAATTACTTATAAATTACTACCTAGCTTGTATTCGTGATAAACAATTATCTCATTAAGCGGGGTTTAGTATTTGTTTTAGTATAGCAATTAATTTTAATTAATTATTCTATATTAATTTTTCGGCCGAGGTACACAAACTACTGTAACTTAAATTTATCGTACCTTAACTTTTAGTTAGCGAAATGCTAAGAAATTTTTACTGGTTATTTATATTAATACTTCATAAATCAATTTGCCACTATCAGATGGCGCCACTAATTTTGTTAAGGTAACCATTTCGGTTCTTTCGGAACAGAGAGTTTATATTTCCAGATAAAATTTTACAAATAAATTTGAATCACTTTAGTTTCTGTCAACTACATTATCTGAGTAAGTAAGATCAGGGCATTATTTATTGCAATACCTCTGTTTGAAAGCCTATCTGTTCATAGTACTTTATTTTAGTTGCTCTTTTTTCATTATATTTTAGTATCTATTTTTAATATATTTTAAAGAAAAAAAAATTTTACGCACACTTGGAGCTAATCCAAGCATGGAAGCAAAACCAAACTTCTAACAATATGTGATCTTATAGTACTTTTCTTACATCTTTAACAATTACAATATTTGCAAGAAAATACTTTCTTACATACAAAATTAAATTACGTGGAAATACAGAAATTTTATATTTGTATTGTTTGTGAAAATAATTTATAGTATTTTAGTAACTATACTGTTAATATGCAAACAAACAAATAATGTAAAACAGAAAGAAAAGGAATGCAAAGGAACAGTAATAAAATATCTTAAATGAAGAGAGAAACTATGTAGTATTTGCTCCATTTATATTTCATCGTAAGCCGTTGGATTATACTCGCGTTTGAAAGTTTCGAAAACTAAAAGTGAGCGTTGAAAAAGCAAGAAAAGCGAAAAGTGGGGGCGTCAGTGGGCCAAGGAACTCAAAACCCACGTCCATGACTTGACGCAGCCTACTCGATTAACCGAATTATCGATAGCTTGATAAACTTATCAATCCGTGGTCGGAAAGGTGAGCAAGTTGTTCAGCGGTTTTCATTGGTATCCCTGAAAAGATTTTGTAGTACGGGAGATTCAGGGAAAGTAGGTTAGGGATAAAAAAAAGTTTGCCACGCTTCTTTCTGAAATATTCTCGTGTGTTCTGTCGGCACAGCCTTCAAAACCCTGAGCAATGTTTTTGGGGATTATGTAGCGAATTGGAAAGAATTGTTAAGTCAACGTACTTTTGTCTCTGTCATGTGCCTCCGACAGCAAGCAGTGGTCTATAATTGAAAAGAATGAAAATTTTCAAATTTTCATGTTTATTAAAATTGTAATTATGATAAATATAATTTTATGGTATAAAAGAAGTCGGCATTTGTTTTAATTATATAGTTTTATATTTTGAGGAAAATATTGGAGAAATTGTTTCCTGCTTTTTGTAACAACTTCTACATTAAAGCCACTTTGCGACATTTCCGTAATTTTATATGATTTTCTAATTCTCCTAGAATTTCGATTTCGACATCAAATCTTATAACACTAAAACACATTTAAAAAGAATGAAAAATTGCAGCATAAAAAACCGAACAAATAGTCTAGATCTCAAAAATACCTTCACGGTTTTATAAAATCATGTGTTTGTAGGAAATGCAAGTAATAATCAAAATTTAATTATGTTTGCCTTTTGATTTGCCTCTTAGCTATTCTGTTTTTTTTTACATAGTATACTTAACTGTTTCGTTCATCAGTAACGAAGAAAGAGTTACTCACCTGTAAATTCTTTGTGGCTACTTAAGTACTTAAAGAGGTTATGTATTATTCAACTCGCCTAAATTTGTAAACCTTGAATCTACAAAAGTTCTTACAGTGATTTGATTCATAGTGAAATTAGTCAGAATTTACGCATCACTTTAATCAGTAAAGGCCTTCAATATATAAGTATGTTCAATGTTTACAAGGTAACTGATATTAATTTATTTTCAGTGGAAATAGTATGTGTTCAATTACAAATATCGTACATTTTTATGCAAAGACAGAAGTACATTTGAAGAAGTACAATAATGAACAACTATATTTTGCTGGTATTAGAATTAAAAAATAAACAATAAATGTAGTAAATTATTGTTTCTTGGTTTCTAGAAAGTTCTTAGAAAAAATATTTGAAAGTTGAAAAAACTTTCTTCATAAAATGTTGAAAACAGAAGGTATTCGAGCAGAATCCGAGACATTTTTGCAGAAAACAATGAACGCTTAATAGTGACGCTCCAGAATTTTTAGTTTCTGCACCAAATTTTCAAATTCCTGATAAACTAAGGAGAATAAAGAAGCTTAATTAGAAAATTGATTATACTTACACTATTTCTAGCGTATTGATAGATCGATCATTTCGTTGGTTAGAAAACGACCAGATAATCGCATTCTTCTTCAACTTTAGAGATTTGTTTGTTACCCTGAAATTGCAAAATTTGTCTAAAGTAAAGCTTGCATCAAAATGCCTTAATGGGCCTTAAAAATTGGTCAAGAAAGAAAGTAAGGTTGTTTTATTTTAATAACGAATTACCGGCCGTGCCCTTTTCCTTTTATTTAGATATTCTTAACACAATTTTGTTTCTTTTGCTTAACTTTAATGACTGATTGAACTAATTAAATTTTCTTCAACGGCTGTATTCAACTACCAAATCTAAATTTTCTAAATATGTGTATACAACTACAGATTCACTTGTTTTGCAAAAAATAACTACATAGCTATCGACAAGTTCCCAATCATCATGATCATTAGACTTGAAATTGCCATACCCAAGTGTGTCGCTAAACTTTAGCTTGAAATCTGTTCGTTGAAATTTTTGACGAATTTAGTAAGAAATGTAAATTTAGAGAATTTTCATCATTTTAAGTTCCAAGATGGTTAAGACGAAATATAATAATTTCATATTTTAAAAATTTCATAATTTTATTTTCGACATGAACTAACGTGACTAACTTCACTATAAACCAAATTACTATAAAAACTTTTGCTAATGCATGATATAAATTTACACGAATTTAATGATATATATGGTATGGTCGCTATATTGAACTTTAACGTTTAAATGGTAAATTTATACAGGAATAGCGTGACATGTTTTTCCTTCCTTTTTATTGATGAATGAAAGCATGAGTTATGCTATGTGGAAAAAAGCATAATTGCTAAAATGCAAATCAAAAGAAAGACTCTGAGCTCTCCCTTTCCGTCACTATTTACGTTTGTCTTCTGGACTTCTTAGATAAATGCAGTCAAATATTTTTGGCAATTTTACCAATTATCTACTCTAAAAAATAAGTAGCTGCAGGAGGAGACTTTCAGTTTCAGCAAGAAAACGGAATTTTTAAGTAACTATAAATTATCAATCTAACATAGTATTATTGCTTTTCAGGCAACGAAAAGCATTTTTCAAAAAGATGCCGGAAATCATGAGACTATTTTCTAACATAAATTTCTTACATACATAAATGTAATATTATTAATTGAAATTGGTTAATTTATTTTATAAATACAGAAGGCCGGTTAGAAATTTAAGATATAGGGTGCTTTTTAAGAGCTTGGGAACTTAAAATGATAATACAAGACAGAAATATTGTTGGAATGAAATTTTGTTTATTATAAACTGGTAGAAAATTTTTTGGCATTTATTTTTTAAATATGATTTCCGGCATATGTCCGCCGCGGCTACGAGTTACATGGTCCATACAATCAGTCCAATTTTTGACTACATTTTCTAATAAATCTGGCCGTATAGCGTCAATGGTGGCTTGAATATTGGCTTCCAATGCTTCAAGAGTTACTGGTTTGTCGGCATAAACCAGTAACTTAACACAGCCCCTTAAAAAGTATTCCAGAGGAATAAATCGCACGAACGAGGTAGCCAGTGAACAGGATCACTTCTGGAAATAAAGTTTTAATGGATGTAATGGTGATTCGTTAACGGTTTGAGGATTGTCTTCGCTCCAAATACGGTAATTTTGCTTATTGACGTAGCCATTTAACCAGTAATGAGTTTCGTCACTAAACACAATTCTTTGATTATTATTATATGATTCTTTGATATATCGCAATTTTTTTCTTCTTCCTTTAACTCATAACTAAAATATTTTGTATAATCCTCTATCAAATGATATTTCATAAAATATGTATAGTATTTTAAATTTTAGGAAAAACCCGTTCCAGAGAAATGAAGACATATTCATAAATGACAAGCTAAAAGTAAACTTTAGAAAGAGATTATACGATAATATGCAATTTTTTTGTGTAATGGGGAGACTTGCCTAATTTAGGGATCATTATAATTTCTGTCACTTACACATCCTTGTCACTGACCTTTCCAAAAGAGGCATTCAAAATGTTGGTAATTTTTATAACCGCTTTTCTCGGAAATTGTTTTAGTACTACTCTAGTAATTGTGGGGGTTTTTCTAGGGTCGATACTATATTCAATCTCTTTTAATACTTCCGCCGGAGTGACTCTAATGCTGATATCATACTACATAGATTAGGCCCATTTTAGAAGGGTGTCTTTAATTCGGCTGTAATGTATTTTCTAAGTGTTCTGGCAATCCACAAACTCTATAAAATATTTCGAGCCCAATTACTATATACATTATTTTTAATCGTTTAATGACTTTCCAAAAAAAAGTAATCAGTTTTGCAGTCATTAATTAGAATAGCATTATTTAAAGCTGCAATGCTCTTGATTGCTACCAGTCTTCATTTTTAGAGATAAAATAAATAATTTCTTTGGGTAATTATTTTCCTCGATTTTATAAAAAAATTGTAGTATTATCTCAAATTGCTCATTGAATATTTTTAATGAATAATTCAACGGATTTTATTATCTAGCTGTACTTATTTAAAAAAAAAACTAACAGATTAATCAATTATTCTCAAGATGGATTTCAAAACTTTGTCAATCACTTAATCAATTAATAAGTCTGACTGGACTTTCTCAATAAGGATTTCCTAAACATGCAAATAGTTTAATAAAATATTCGTAATAATAAAGAAATTAATTTATTTATTAGTAGGAATATTTCGTAAACTATGTATTCGCACATTGAGAAAGCATGTGACATAAGCTCCGATCATTTTCAAACACCAGGAATTTTATCACAATTATAAAAGCTTTCAATTGGTTTTCACTTAGAATAATAAAATATTCGTAAAGGAATTCTTCATAATGTATTGTAAATTGTCCGTTATATACTTTCTAAATAACATAGAACATTCTTGGAAATAATATAGTAAATGAAAGCCTAGCAGAAATCTATAGATTTCTAAATATTAAATAATTGAGGACTATCCCTTTATAATGGTTCAAATAAAATGTGCTATACTTGAAGTTCGTGTCAATGGAATAAGAATTCTATATCGTTTCTTTTCAATAAAATATCATAATAAGAAAGTAGACGTTTATATTTCAGGAACAGCAAACAAAAAAGAAATTTTAATTATCGAAAATAGTTTTATTGCTTTTCAAAATATTCTCCTTGAAAATCAATGCACTTTTGCATTCGTTTAAACAAATCCGAAAAGCATTGCTACCACTGCGAAGGCGGTATATCCAAAATATGAGTTTTGAATGCCTGAACTGCCTCTTCCGGCGTAGAAAACCGTTGACCACGAAGTTTATTCTTCACGTGTGAGAGCAAAAAGAAACCACAAGGTGCTAGATCAGGGCTATATGGCGGATGGCTTATCAATTCAATATTTTGCCTAGTCAAATATTTAATTGTTTGAACGGACTTGTGAGAGCTCGCATTGTCATGGTGGAGAATTATCTGTCGTTTTCGGTTTGTTTTCCTTATTTCTTCAAAAACTTTTGGCAAACAAATAGTTCTGTACCATTCGGAATTGATCGTTCTACAACTCACTAAAGGCACGGTTACAATGTGACCGTTTTTCCGAAAAAACAAGCGACTATTTGTTTTGATGTGCTTCGAGGGCGAACAACTTTTATTGGTTTCGGCTTATCTGGGAGCACCCACACAGTCGACTGCTGTTTACTATCGGGCTCATACGTATAGATCCAAGATTCATCACCTGTGACGACTTTATAAATGTTCTTTGAAGCACCGCCATTGTATTCTTTGTGAATTTCTTGGCACCAATTGACGCGAGCCCTTTTTTGAGCGGTTGTCAAATTATGTGGTACCCCACGTGAACATAGCTTCTTAACGGCTAAATGTTCATGCAGGATCTTATGCACGCTGGTGTTACTAATACCTAGAGATACCTGGATCTCACGGTATGTCACATAATGGTCTTGCATTTCCGATACAACAACATTTGTAGGACGACCTTCACGAAATTTATTGTCCAAAGAACGCGGTCCAAGTTTGAAATCACTATACCAAAGATATACTGTAGTTTTCGATGGTACTTCATCACCATATAAAGAATTCAGCTGGTCGATGCATTGCTGTTGAGATAATACACGCCGAAAGTTATAAAAAATAATTCCACGAAATTGTTCGCGATTTATTTACTTTTTTTCCCTGACATAAAATTTTCAAGTTACAGTAAATAATAGAAATAGCGACTGGATAATAAAACTGTCAAGGTAAATATATTGTCAAAAACGACAAACTTCACGATGCAATCATCAAATCGGGGGCAATACTAACAGTGTTGCCAGTTTCCGAAATATAAACGGCTACCCTCGTAACTATTCCATATACCATCCATTTTGAATTGAAGAAGCTATATTGCTTGTACAATAATAAAATAGAATTAACATTATTTGATCTCCGTACTGGAGACGCCTATTACAATTTATCAACAAAGCTTGTAAATGACAAAGTAGTATGCTACTAAAATGCTTTGAAGTATATATGTATAAACGAACCAAGTAAAATGTAAGGAGAAAAATTCGATAGCAAATAAAACAAAACATCTATGTCGTTCAGAAATAAATAATTTTAACCAATCGTTTGTGAATAAAATAAAAAACAGTGTCTAAATTAAAACTTTCCCATACACTGCAAGATGGAATGGAATTAAATATATTTGTTACAATCGTAATGGCATGGATTGTTTAAATAAGATTGCAGTATAAATATAGGGAATATGGAATTGTACTTGCACTTTTCTATAAAATCATATACTTTAAAATTTAATATAGACAATTTATTGAAGTATTTATCTTATTTGAGTATGTAATGCAAACGTATGGTACAAGACAAGGAAATGGATAGAAGTTTTTATTGCGCGAAAGAGTGAAAAAAGGTTAATATACAACCTCGCATTCCTACATTTAGGGTTAAAAGAATTGTTGCATTTCCTTCAACTTATTTCTACAAATGCTCTCTCTATGTCTGGAGAATATTCAGAGAATTTCCGTAAAAATAATAATTTACAAAGTATAGATATTCGGATCAATTACGCATTTGACAATACTCAGTGGCAATATATAGAACGTTATAAACGAAAATGAAAAAGCCATAGCCTCTCTAAAAGTATATGTATGGTACAACCATGATTATTATCTGTTATTTTATCCAAATACATTAATTTCTTTTACTCAATTAATATTATTAAATATTTTATTTTATACAATCTTAGCCCATTACAAAAAAAAATACAAAAAACATTAACATTAGCAAATATGTTTTAATTTAGTAATATTTCACTTTATGAATGACACTAGAGGTTAACTTAATGCTGTGAAATTAATTGCTTTATTTCTAGTTTATGGTAATAACAACAATTATGTGTTTGACCTATAAAGTGCATTAAAAAATTCCCAGTCGACAATTGTCAACTATAAATTTCTTGTCGGGGATTAATGACATTTTGAAAAGAATGGAATTATTAATTATCACAAGTCTCGTATCTGTCCGGATGAAATTCCGCATTCAGTTGTTGCTACTCATTATCAACGCTCACTTGCGTTAAATGTTTGGTGTGAGGTAATTGGACATTACTTAATTGGACTAGGTAGTACACTAGCAAAGCTTTGTAAATAATTTATGGAAGATGGTCCAATTCAAATGTAACAGCAGATGTATGTATGCATGGCGTCGGGCCAGCACATTTTTCTTGTAATGTAGGTATTTCAACAAAACGTTTAATGCTAGATGAATTAATCGCATTGATTTTATATTATGACCACACCATATATAAATTATAATAGATAAAATTATGGAAGCTGATACTATTGCTTATGAAAATCCTGCCTTAATAGATTTTACTTCCGATTTGTTATAACACTTTTGATTTTTAATAATTTAGGGTTGTTAATGTTAATCTTCTAAAAGAGTAGCAGCTAACCTGAGGAAAATACAGAAGTTAAACAGAGAAGTGTAGCAAAACTGAGAAAGTACGACAGTCAAACCAACAGTTTTATGGAGGTGGGCTATTGATGATGAATAAGCAAATAGCAAGCTGAAACAATTTGATAGAAGGGTATTGAGAAAAATCTTGTCCCTTGTCCGACAAAAACACACAACAATTTATGCGGTGAGTCCTATGGTTTAATACCGAGAACTGACATAAGGTCTTTTTTTTGGATAAGTGATGTAAATCGTTGTGACTTCTATAATAAAATTTACGTGCACTAACTATGTACTTAAATGCTTGGTGATTCATTTTTAGACAATTAAGACAGTCTTTTAGCTTTGGATTACTCTATTCTTATGCCTACAAATAGTAGGGTTATCCTTGCAATGGCAACATGATATGGAAAGCTTATATATAAATATATTCATGGATACTTTTTGCTAGGCGTTACTGGACTTTGAAATCGCTTCTAACGTTTGACATTTTCGCTTGAGGAAATTAATGAATTTCTTTAATGTAGGTAATTCTATCAATTGTGTCTGAGAGTAGCAATGTTTTAACGTACTTGCATCTAACTTTCTCAGAACAACAAATATTGATAAATCGTCCCACTACTCTGTTAGAAGTTTTAATGCCATGAGAGCTCTAAACCTTTTTAGTAAAGCGTCTGTTTATCTAAGAATATTTGTATTTTCTTCTTGTGCTGTTGGTAAATTAAAGATTCCATTAATATGCTTTTGTACATTTATTCTTCTGTCGGTGTACCTATCTAGCAGCATTTGCCAAGCATATGCATAATTTTGCGAATATATGTCTAACGACAACGCTCTCTGCTTCTCTTTTCAAACAATACTTTAAGTAACGAAACGTTTGTACATCTGGTATTGCATCATTATTATGTATTATGGAATTAAATGCGTCGTAGAATGAGTCACTCTTCATAATTTCGGAGAACTTAGATATTAGATATTATTTGTAGAAACTTCTATGTTACATTTCATTAACATTTTTAAAAATCTTGAATTATAATTGTAATATTTATTTCCAAATTCCTCACGCTCCGTAGATTTGATTTCTTCTTCATGTTCTACAATATAGTCCTGAATACTATCGAATTCGTCTCATAGTAAGACGAACTTTTCGTAACGTTTACTTACTTCATCACAACTTGCAATTTGATCATGTTTGTCTAAGTAAGTGCCAGTTCTCTTCAACCTCGCCTTCGTCGCAGTTTCAGATCCTCTACTTTACATTATCTGAGCTCCGACGCAGTGTGGTTTGCTTCGCTGCAGTTTCAGGAGAACTAAAGGATCGTCTTTACTCAGCTATAGTATCTTAGAACTTGTATGTACTTTCGTTACTTATGCAGTGAAACAGCTATTTGCTCCGCTACAGTATCAGATGCTTCGTAATGGCATGCAACGACTTCTTTATTTCTCCGCTATCTTTTTTCTCCAGTATCGGAAACTTATATAAATGCGGTGACACTTAACTGCTTATTGTTGTCCGTTGCGAAATCTGGAGATACAAATTTGTATGTGTCCGCTACAGTTTCGGACATGTTTATTGTGACATGCATCAACTGCTTCATTTTCTTCGCTATATTTTTGCTCCGCTACAGTATCAGATATTTACATGACATGTAACTGCGTATTGTTGCCCGCTGCGAAATCTGGAGATACAAATGTGTAGGTCTGCGCTGCGGTTTCAGACTTGTTTGTATTTATAATACAATATTTAAATAAATGGATATTAATCACAAGTATGATAAGATAATTATCCGTTTTGAAAACCCTATGTAATTGAAATGAAACACAAATGTTTTAAACAATTTTACTTTGAACAGCGAACTGTTCAATATGTGGAAATACATATGCATGTAATTCTACAAGTATAAATATAGCCATTCAAATACTAGACAGAAAAACAGTTCAAATTGTTCTATGGGAATAAATATCAGTTCAAATATGTATGCAACGAAAAACCGTTAAATATACATCGCTTCGCGTTCAATGCGTTAAGGTACCTATGCCCCAAAAGAGTGAAGATGTTTGACACTGTCAGCCTTGCACCTAATGGGGAAGCGTAATGTAACTACCCAGCAGAATAGTGACACAGCCGGTCAGGTTGCTGTCGACCAGTGCATATGCGTTAATTTACTTATAATAAGAAAAATAAATATAATTACTATATAAAATACATCATAATATACATAAAGCAATAATATTTATAAAAAAAAAATCTGTTTCATCACGATAACGTACCAATCTATTCTAATTGATTGGTAAACAACATACGTAACAAATTTTTCCTACGCCTGAACTTAACCTCTAACACTTTCTTCTTAATCCCCAATTTAAAAAAATGACTGACATAAAAGTTTGACTCAATCCAAGAGTTAATGTTTGAAACTGATGGCCGTTTTGAAGAGTTAGTACACTTTTCTTATTTGGAGGATGCAAAGGGGCTCGAGAATCGCTGCATTGAATGTGTAGATTTGGACAGAAATATGTCTAAAAATAAACACTTTTCTAAAATTGTTTCTCTGGTCAAGCCGAGAACATCTTACTCCACACTTTTACATGCTACTAATTTTTCTATTATGATTTGTGAATCAATAATATTTATCTTAAACATATTCTTTTGGAATTTATGGGGTAATATACTATTGTAGAGGTAGTCGAATTTTTGTTTCTCAATCATTAAGTGTTTCGTTATGTATAATTACGTAAATGTTATTGGCCATACTAGTTAAAACTTACATTAATGTTTCTCTGTATTCATCTTTAGGTAAATGAAAATATTATAATTCTTTTATAAACATTGTAATATACCAGAAACGAAGAACTTTAATTACAGGTAAAGCAACGTCTTTGTATCAGGTCTTTTGGTCTTTGTAACTCAGTTAGGGTTAACGGTATTAGATGATCCGAAACTTTGATGTTTGTATATAAATTTACCTGAAAAGCGAAGTGCTTATTCTGATAGTATTAGAAAATGATTTGTAATTTACAAACAAAATCTTATAGTTTCCCATTCTCCATAAATAGGATCTGTATGTATGTATATATATATATATATATATATATATATATATATATATCGATTCATGTACATACATATGTGTATGTTAATGAGATTTTCCATATCTGCAACTATCATTAGCCTTAAGGTGTTCAATAGGCTTTATATGAAGCTGCAGTATCGGTGGATCGATAGCGCGCGTTAGATGTACATAGTGACTGGCTCCGATGTTAGTGGGGAATTTCCATCCTTGCTCTGATTGCACCACCCTCACCAAAGTTGAAACTTCCCTCCTTGTCCACATTGACCGTCTGTCCAATATAACGATGCCAATCGACTTTCTAAGCTACATCTCGATTCTTATTAATAAGTGTTCTTTCTCTATAATGTATTTACTTCAGCTAATGCACCGTTTCTCTTATAAAAAGAACATTTCCATACGAATAATTCACAATGACAGTTTCATTTCTCTTTATTTTAATGATTGCACAAGTCGAGATTATCTGTAAAATCCTTTCTCGTATTATTTTATATCCAATAACTCATTCATTATAAAAGAAAGAATTCTAACAAAATTGAATTACCAAATATTTCATAGCATATCAAAAGCTGTTATAAATGACAATCAAGTCATGAAACGTACGAAGCAATTATGTAATAATAATATCAGTTCCTTATCCCGTTGAGAACAAGAAAACGTTTAGCAAATCAAATTGGATGTATGTATTATAAAATCAGAATTTAAGATGAATAAAATTCTGTATACCAATATTTTTATTTTTTGATTGTGGTACATTGTGGTGAGATTACTAATAAATATTTGTACACTTTTTTGTCATAAATGCTTGTATCATCAATTACTCCATATGAAACAGTTAATATGATAAAGTAAAACCATCTACTCCTAATAATTTTGATAGCGTTAACTAAACAATAATATGAAAAATAGTGTATCATCAATAATCACGTTTTCACATTACAACTGAATTTTATTGTTTAGCTGCTATGCTCATTATGCTGATAAAAGTCAGTGTTGAGTTGAAGTAACATATGTTTCTCCATATAAACTTCTTCTATCTTTTAGAAGTTCTTTTGCTTTTCTTCAATCCTGTCCTTTGTCCATTAAATATCTACCTTCGTCATTCCACTTCAGTCTTGGTCTTTTTAATATTGTCCTTTATTTTTTCTATACTCCAAACTTCTTTAATTAACATTATAGCTAGCATTCTATATATATGTATGTATATGAATGTACGTCCAAACAATCTCAGCATTTTTCCTTAATTTTCCACCCACGGGCTTCAATGCTAATATTTTCTTACCTTGTGTAGCACCTTATTGATAAGTGTTACTCTTACCATTCTTCTAAATGTCTTAATCTTGCTTGCTTGGAACCTTCTCTTTGCTGCTTGTTCAGGGTCGATAGCAACTGTCAATGTTGGGACACATAACAAATGATGCATTCTCACCTTCGTCGTTTTTGTTAGCTTAACATTTATATAGTTAGTGACAAATTGAGTCTTGTGTTAGCTTTTATACAATCGCCCAGTCATATTTCTATTTTTCCAACTTCAACTACTACCGTTTGCAAATACGAGGTTTATACTGTTTGACTTAGTTAAAAAACTTAGTTTTTTGATTTTCTAGATATTACCATTATTTTTGTTTTTCTTGAATTTATTTCCAATTTTCGTTTTCTTAGTTTTCATACTAGATTTTAAAGTTTTACTTTTTTCTTCATCATTAATTATTAAATCATCGCCAAAAGCTAAGTATCTTTATTTTAATGTTACACTCTTACACACTTATATGTGGGTGCTGACATTAAATAATTAATAAAATAATTAATATTCATTTGCATTTAGTCTATTTGGAAGAAATATTGGTCCTACAATTTGGAGGTTTAAGATACTAGCCAAACATTAACAGAACACGTTCTTTGGTATTCAAATTCTCAAATAGATCTGGGATTTTCATCTACCCAAAAATAAAATTGTGACTATTGATGATGCCATCTCTTGCTAACATGCATTCGTCGTTCCATAAAATAAGTGCTAAAATGTTTCTATCTTAGTAGAGAGTTTTGGAAGGTTTTGGTCCCGCGGCTAATTACGTCGTACGCTGAAGTTATGTGCTGATGTCACAATATCTGGCCTACGTCACCCTGTATCGGTCGGCGTTACATGAGGTTTTATATACGAGACACGGTCATAAAGGCTAGTGAAATTAAATATATACATACAAAAAATGAAAAATTTAAAAATGAAGATGGCGCTTTTCTGTCTATATATATATATACATTTTTTAATAACATTACTGACTATATACATATATGTATATATTTTATGTATATATGTTACTAAACAAAATGGTAACCATCTTGGTGTTTAAATTTATATTAATATCCTTATTTAAAGGTCAAGATGGCTGTCAATAACTTTCAAAGATGGGATAGTTACCAATTAATTTCAACATTATTAGTTTTATATGTATTTAAAATAATAATTTATAATATAATATTTGAAAAATATTCGTTTGAACATGTTTTGCGGTTAGCATTTATACATAATTATATATAATTTCTACAAAGAAAATATATTTATTATTCAACAGCCTAAACTAAATACTTATACACAAAAATTCAAAGTGTGTAATAGTCGTATAAAATTTCATACATATAAAAGCATTTGAAGAATTAATATGACACGATGTTCCAGTCATATGATCACAAGCTACAAACTTGTACTCACATGATTTAATAATTCCATAAAGTGGTAGATGTACATATGTATTTTGAAATAAAACAATGATGATCGTATGTGAATGATGAGCACATAAAGAGCTGCCGAACTTAGACCTATGACAATCCAATTAGTCCTGCTATTACTAAATAAATACGACGATTGCACAAAAAGTTGCTTCTCTCTAACCCTCGCTTCTTCATTTTTAAGGCCTTATCGATGAATTCGTTGTAAATGTTAATAGTGACACCATTTTCATTATTGACTACAAGAAGAAAAAAATTAAGAAAAAATAAATTAAAGTATAAAAAAATATATATGCCATATCCCATTTTAGCTAGAATAGCTTCGCAAAACAAATAAAAATTTAAACTAACTGCTTTTTAGCGAACTATAGTCTATTTATGAATAGTAGAGGGTCTAAACTAA
Source organism: Dermolepida albohirtum (assembly GCA_031893035.1). Taxonomy (NCBI): domain Eukaryota; kingdom Metazoa; phylum Arthropoda; class Insecta; order Coleoptera; family Scarabaeidae; genus Dermolepida; species Dermolepida albohirtum. Next base: position 29,360 of record JAVIWB010006233.1, on the reverse strand, counting down.
TAGCTATTGATGTGCTGGAAAAGGTATTCTCAACGTCGACATTGAAGAGGTTAAGACTACAAAAATAAAAAATAACGAACTAAGGTATGTACCCCATCCCCACCGATCCACTGTTTATCATCGTAGGGTGATAGGGCCAATTTACTTTGTTCGCCGGAAGAAATCTCATGCAATTTTTTAAACAAGTTTTGACATCTATACACTAAATTTCGTCCAATAAACATCTTTTATAATCCTCCAAAATAATTTTATTTTTAACAACGTTCTTCTTCGTTTCCTTTTAGGTTTTATTAGTCTACCCTCAACCTCAATAGTATAAACTTTACGGCACAAGTACAAAATTTAGAAAGATTTAAGTTCATGTCACAATCTATATCATCGGTGATAATTTTTAAAATAAACCTATCGGTTTCCATATAACATAGATTTACCTTTTCAATACACATACTTTTCTAATAGTCATAATAAACATTGTAGATTTACAATTTTGAAAGTTCTACAATTAAGCAACGTATGTATAAAATTTTCAGAAAAAATACTAATACTTGGTTGTCGAAATGCGTATACAGAATTTACAAATAGTTAATTGTGGAAAGGGGTTATATATCAACCTTATTGATCAATGCATCATTAAAGTTATTTCTCCCAGCGGGAGCTAATGAACTCATCGGAATAATAATTTTTAATACTTTCATATATAGCTTTGACATAATCCATCAACCGAATCCTAACAGTGGCGGCTCGTGAGTATTTGACATGGTGAGGCAGATAGAATAGTAAATATTCAAAATTGTTTACAATTGATTAATGAACTCTATATACCTACTACATGTAAAAACAGTTTATATATATTTATATATATATATAGGGCTTCCAGTACAAACAGGGCTGCCAGACGTGAACTGAACCCTATATCGCGCCCCATTCGATTTTTAAGGGAAAACGAAGTTTCAAAACAAACCCTTGTGAAACGAAAATAAATATTCTAAAAAATCAAACAAATTCTAAAAACATTAATCAAAAATAAGAACTCAATCTTCTAGGATTTAAAAATAAAAAATAAATACATTCCTATTATAATATAAAATTTAATAATATAACAAATATATACATATATATGTATATATATAAATCAACAACAATCCAATAACAAAATTTCAAAATTACATGCAAAATGAAAATATTTTAAAATACAGAGAATTTCCTTCATTGGCATTGCACGTAGAATCACATTTAATAGATTTTACTTCTTGTATAGCAAAGGTATCCTCCGGTTTTTTGTGTTAGCAAAATAATCAATTACATCATTATAAAATCGTTCATCCCTCGTCATCGTTTTAACCAATTCCTTTTCGATTGCAATTAGTGCACAGTTACTAAGTCTTTGTTGTCCAATTGTATTTCTAACATACGATTTTATACGTTTCAATGTGGAAAAACTTCGCTCAACGGACGCGGAAGTTACCGGTATGGTAACTACTATACTTAGCAATTTAAAAAGTTCTGGCATACAGATGGCTAACTTTTGTTCGTGCATAAATCTTAACATTTCACATGGTGTTTTAGAATTACCAAGGAGTTGCATGTCACTATAAATAACAGCTAATTCATTTTTTAATTGAATTTGATCAAAAAATTTATATTGTTCAAACAAATTATTTAAGAGCCTCTGAGGAAATGCCTTCGAATATTCTTCAAATTTACTTTCTGTTAATAAATCAAAAAAAGAAAGTTTTTCTAAATCAATAAATCTAATTTCAATTTGACTAATAAACGTATCTAGAATTTCGAAAAATAATTTTCTATAATTTTGTTTAGTATCTGGAACGTCATCAATTCTACGCCTTTTATGTGCAACAGATTCGTCAGACATCGAATTTTCGTATACAGTACTGAAATATGTATCACACTCCCGAAATTCTCTAAACTTATCAAGCAAAAAACGTAAACGATCTCTGGCATAAATAACATCAGTTAGTTTGTTTTGTAATATTGAAAATACAACGTCAGTTTGTCCAAATATTAACTTAAAAGTATCTAAAAGAAAATTAAAATCATTATCCAGAAGAAGATTTTTTAATCCAAAAGCTTCTCGTATAGATATGCTATCAAAGTCAGGACTTTCTGCAATGAAATCAAAAACTTCAAATAACTTATTTTTATTCGCATGAATTGTAAAAACAGCCCTAGAAGTGAAATTCCAACGAGTAGATGCGTTTGATGGTATATGTTTTTGACAGATTAAATTTAACACATGAGTTCTTTTAGTGGATTTGGAAAAAAAGATGAAAACCCTGACAAATTTGAAAAAAATATTCTTACAGACGTTATGGACTTACAAGATGTTCCTAACACTAAATTCAAGATATGTGCATGGCAGTGTGTAAATATTGCTTGAGGAGCTATTTCTTTAACTTTTGTTTGTAAACCGTTCACATGCCCAGCCATAACTGCCGCTCCGTCATACGTTTGAGCAATTAGTTTACTATTAAACTGAAATTTTTCAAAAATATTAGTTAATAATTTAAATAAATCATCAGAGGTGCGACCTGAACTTACATCAAAGAATCCTAAAAACCTTTCAACAATATTACCCTCGATCGTGTATCTTACAATAATAGACAATTGCGAATTACATGTTATATCTGTTGTTTCGTCTATTTGCCATGAAAAATATTCTGAATTAAAAATTTCACAATCTATTTTTTTCTTTACAATAAAACTAATTGATTCTATTAATTCGTTTTGAATTGTTTTCGATGTGCCAAAAAATACAGAGCTATCATCTAAGAATATTTGTAAAATGGTATCATGTTTTGCCGTTAATAAAACAAGTTCTTTAAAATTTCCCCTGTTTGCAGAAGTATTTGTTTCATTATGTCCTCTGAAAGATAATTCCTGTGCACAAAGAAATATAGTAATATCAATTAAACGCTTTAATATATCTCGATTTTGGCTAACTTCTTTATTGTAAGTCTCCATTTGATTGCGCCTCACATTGTCTATCGCATCCGCGATATTATATTTTCCGAACATATGTAATTTACAAGTAGCTAAAATGTGATGTTTGGATTTAGTATGTTTTTCTACTGATCGCGACAAGTTTTTAAGATCAAAATAACCCGTTTTACTCCAAATACTATCTGTATTTGTGAAAAAAATTATACATGCCCAACAAAATAATCTGTTTCTTTTTATACTACCACATAACCAATTACATTTGTTATACCACGAATTATTGAAATTTCTGTTAGACTTACCGTGTATTGTAAGAGATTTTGATAAATCAGGGTTTGGTCTTGGAAGGTTTTTGACATATAATTGATCTTCTACCGATAGAACAACGAACGTATTTCTTATTAAAAAATCTACAATGTCTTGTGTATTTCTTACATTTTCTAAATCCATATTCATAATTTTTAAATCACTGAAAATATCACTAAACAAATATTAAAATATTTAACATAACTTTGTTATTCCCCCGAGTTTAACTGCTGTAATTTGCGATTCGGGCCGAGAATGTCAGCCTCGAGTATATTCGGTAGTTCGGCGATTGTGATTCGATGAGAGGCTCAGTTTAAATTGGCTTCAGATAATTATTGTATTGTACATACATACATACATTGATATCTAAATAATATCTACTTGAAACAATAAAAATACTCCTGTTAAAACTAAAACATATTATTTGCGTGGAGGAAATATTGAGAAACTGTACAAGAAGAATGTAAACCTTTAGACATCTTTATATCATTAAATAAATACTTAATTTATCCTATTAATAATGCTTTCTATATTATTAAAAAATTCAAAAATCTCACAATAAAGTTAGAAAAATCTATTAACTTTTTGAATATTTTTTCTTCTTTGTTATCTTAAATATGTAGCTAATACTTTACTGTAATTTCCATAGAAATTGAGAATTTTTTTGACTGCTGTAGTGCGTTATAAATTTTCAATGAGAGGCAATGAGTGGCCGGGCCTCAAATATTCGTGTTTAGTAGGGATATACATAGATCAAGCATGAAGTTGGTCGGGGCAAGTATACGCGCTCGTACATTCGCACGGAATTAAAATGAAATGATAAATTTGTACTTTGCTTGTAATGCCGGTTTATTTAAAACTATTTTCTTATTGTTTATAAGATAAATTCTGAATAAAAGATTATAATTAATTTATAAAGAATTTTAAAAGTATACATATTATTCTTGTTATAATTCCAAGATTTAGATGGTGAGGCACTGCCTCACCTGCCTCACCTGACCAGCCGCCACTGAATCCTAAATACTGTTGAACAATCTAAACCAGCATACTTCACTAAATTATTTAAATTACAATCATGCTTGCAAACAATATTATATGCAAAACTGTATGGAACTTGCTTCAGCGTGTACGATAAGGATGATCGATTACGACTACGTGAACGAATTGGTTGTAGTAAACATTCGACATATACAACAAACGAGATAAACATTTCCTTTTTGAAATTATTAAATTTCAAATAATTTTGGAGTTCCACATAACCCAATTTTGTTTTACGCGGCTCAATTGAAAGTAGAAGGGTATATAAATGATTACAATAATTCTGTTGTCTATTTAATTTTTCTAGAAAATCATAAACATAAAATATCAACATAAACCAAACACCCATCACATAAATATTTATGATGTTCTTTACTTTTAATAAATTGGCCCTACATCATAATTTGTCGTTTCCAAATTATATGCCACACCGTATACATTAATGCTTAAATTATTTAATTGTTCAATTTTACACAGAGAATTTAATATTTTCAAAATATAAAACGCTAGTACAATGAGGGTAGGAAGCAACCCTATGTGCTAATATACCTATAGGGTAAAGTGCTGCCCTCGAAGACCAAGCTAAATATACATCATCTGTATTGTGAATATTGATGCATGCCTTTTTATTTTTTATTGATGGAGGCAGTTCCAAGCATGTATACAATTTTGACAACTAAATTGTAATCTACAGCAGATAATTAACCACCGTAAAACCCGTACGGTGACAAAGTCGGTACTGGACACCATCGAAAGCCAAACACATGCTGTGCATGTTGAATTTCAGGTAGGGGCACTGTGATTACTGATGAAGACAACTTAGTTGTTAAAACACATATACAGAATAGGAAAATTATTATGGAAGATGTTATATTAACCTCAATTTATTAATTTAATCAGCCACGCTCTCCATTAAAATTTACCATACATTCTTTTACTTCCTTTACTGGATAATCTTACCTGGAACTACCTGCCTGAATAAAAAATTAAACGGCATACATCGATATTCAAAATATAGATAATGCATGTCTAGCTTGGTCTTTAACGGCAACACTCTACCCTATAGGTATATTGGCACATAGGGTTGCTTCCTACATCCATTGTACTACCGTTTCGGATTAATAAAATATTACATTCCTCGTGAAGTTTAAGGATTTATCTAAAATTGAACAATTAAATAATTTAAATATCAATACATACGGCTGGGCATATAATTCGGAAATGAAAAGTTACTTCACTCCGAAACTAAATATTCCCAAATTTTGTACTTCAAACCTTTCGGTCGACAATGTTTACATGTTTCTCCGAAACAAATCAGTTCTAGGCCTAACGCAAGATGAGAAATTGTTGCATTGCACACCACATTGTCTACCCTCAACCTCTATTCAGGTTCAGGGTAGATTGTCTGCTCTCGACCTCTATTCAGGTTGAGGGTAGACAAATAATAAAATCAAAGGGAGTGAAGAAGAATATTGTTAAAAGTAAATTTAATTTGGAGGATTATAAAAATGTTCATTTAAATGAAATTAGATGTTGAAATTTATTTAAATCTAAATTGCATGAGATTTTTTCCATTGAACAAAATTAATTAGCCCTATCACTTTGCGATGATTGATTGAAGATGGGGTACATACCCTAGTTTTGGGTCAACATAATATCAATGTATAGGCGGATCGTGTGTTAGAAAGATAATTATCAATTTTTGCGTATATAAATTAGTAATACTAAATTGTTTTCTATTTTTGTAGTCTTAACCTAGTAAATGCCAACGTTGTGAGTACTTTCCCCACCACGCCTATAGCAAACCACCTATAGGTGAGCTTCTCCACTATTCATAAATAGACTATAGTTTGTTCAAAAGCAATTAGTTTTAAATTTTTATTTATGCTGTAAAGTTGTACTAACCAAAATAATGAGAATGTTATCGCTATTAACAATTACAACGAATTCACCGATAAGGCCTTAACAATTAAGAAGCGATCATTAGAGAGAAGTAAGTTGTCGGGCAATCGTGGTATTTACTTAATAACAGTACGATTAAATGGATTGTCATAGTTCTAAATACAGCTGCCGGTTATGTGCCCATCGTTCGAATTCTTTCATCAAGTGTTTATATCTTCTTCACAACGTAGTAAATTGCTGCTATTATTACATATGTAATCTAAGTATTTAATAAATATACATATATCCTATAAGTACGCCAATAACATTACTTTGCTACTATAGACTTATTCGTTTTAAATAAATGCTGTGTATTTAGCTCTTTCTTTAGCTAATTGCTATTATGCGATGGAAATTTTAAAATATTTTTGTAGTACGCCGGAGTGCCTGTAAATTTGCGATTTTTAAATACAATGTAGAGCAACTTTCACATATGTAATAGAGCATCGAAAACCAAATATTCTGATACATAAATCTAACAGTATTTATTTTTATTACGGAGATATACGCTAAAAACCGAGAGCCTTTCTAACGAAGGGCAGAGTTTTCACCATTCCCCCTCCCCAACATGCTTTTCCACATTAAAAAGATAGTTTAAAGCATACAGTGGACTGCTCACACACAAAATTTGAAGCTTTTTCTTTATTTTCCAGTTGGAAATCCTCCCTTGTTAGTCCTTTCACTCTTCTTCAAAATTTTCTTTCTGCCACTCCAGTCTTACTTTGCTCCATTTTAGACAGCACCCACAATCTCACATCTATATGTAAGGATACGTCTGTATATTGTTTTATAAAATTTCATTTTTGTTTCTCCAGTTATTTCCTTCCTATTTATGAGAATCTTATTTAATGCGTATTAGACTTTATTAGCCTCTCCTTTCCAATTATTAAGTTCGAATTTTTGTCTACCTCTTTTCAATCGAAATTCACAGACACTCGAATGCATTAACTTGCTCTATTAATTCAGATAAGAGTATAATTTTTGATTTATGCCTATTCATCTAAATCTCATTTCCGTCCAAAACTTCATTCAAAACTCTCATATTAGCTTTTACAACTATTTCGGTACCGGAAATAGTAACAAGTGATGGTAACATAACTATAATTGTTAAATAATGATCTTAATTTTTCACTTTATGCATTAGGCTGTTGAACAATAAATATATTTTTATTGTAGAAACTATATATAATAGTATTATGTACATACAGTTTAAAAAATAAATGTATTGTTAAGGAAAATAATTACATTTTATTTTAATAACAAAAAAGAAACCGCAGAACAAGTTCGAACGAGTATTTTTTCAAATTATTTCGTAATATTACTCAATTATTAATTTAAATACATATACAATCAGTAATATTATTAAAATTTATTGGTAGCCATCTGGACTTTTAAATACATACGTATATATATATGTATATATATATATATATATATATATATAGCCTGTCGTGTTATTAAAAAATTTATTGGTAACCATCTTTGTTTTTAAATTTATATTAATGTCTTTTTGGGAAAGCGCTATCTTTATCTTTAAATTTATATGAATACCCTTTTGGCAAAGCGCCATCTCGACTTTTAAATTTTTTTGGGTGAACCTCGTATATTTAATTTCATTAGAATTTTGACCATGCCTTGTATATACGTGACGTAGGTCGGATGTTGTGACGTTAGCACGTGACATCATGTGACATCAGTATGAGATGTCAACACGTGACAACATGTGACGTAAATTTAAAATTGTGATCCAAAACATTCTCTATAAATTGTCATTTTCGTATATTAGTTGTGCTTTTGTAGTATGAAACGGTAGTGTCTTTCTTGGAATGTTCATTTCCTGGCCTATTTATCTAGTACTGCAAGTAGGAACTTGATGGATAATATCGAAAATTCCTTCTTCAACTTGGATCATACGACGATGTCTTGGTCTATCGGCATCATGTCAACTGGGAACAAATATGTCTGCTTCACAAAGTCTCTGATCCAATATGCTGTCGGTTTAGATCCGTATTATTTATTCACCTTTTGCACAATCCAAATACCGTATACAGCGTATTCATTAAAAGTATACATTATACATTGCTCGAGTTATCACAAAAATGAAGTAAATAATGGAGGCGAAAATAATGAACGTTAAAATGAAGAACGTCAAAATTTGATAAATAATTATTTTTAAATTACATTTGCTTGAATGTAATTTAACGTAAAAAGTAGTTAAATAAATATTTAATAAAGAAAAATACTGGCTTAAAACGATTAATTGCATCAACGTAGTGTTGCATAATTTTATTTAATAGTAAAAAACATGGTTTTCCACAGAAACTTTTAAAAAATTAAATATTTTTATCGCGCATTTTCACATTAATGGTTTTGGATGGACACCCTAACAAACTAATTTTATTCATATCCTAGCATCTTAGACGATCACGTTTTAGATCGTTATATTGCCCGAATGTCTACAATAGTGGCAGATTATCAATATAATCACTAATTAGATTATCCAAAATGATCTACATAATCGCGCCAATTATCAAAGTATTACTGAAAGATGACCGTATTTCACAGTTTCCTTTTCATATTTTGGATCCCAATGTTTATACGCAGATCTCCTAACATAAAACCTTCTACCAAATTCTTAATGATGATATTGTATCTGCTCTCATCATTTTACAAGAACAAATTTTGAAATGTTCAGGATTTTTTGCTTACATTCTAGTGTAAACTTCAAACTTCTTGTTTTTCTTTTGCTTTTACACTTTATTCTGCATAGATTTTTCCATAGTAATGCAGCCTCAATTCATTTTCTTGTATGTTCTTCATTGTTTTACCCATACTTCAGTAAGTTAAAAATGGATCCGTCACTCATTCTGATTAATAATCTCTCCTCCATTTCGGTCGCCTATTTTGGCCTATTTCTGGATAAATCATTAAAAGTATTATGAGATTTATAATAATTTCTCATCGCATTCGACACTTTAAGTTTACAAAATGGTAAATACACGTAAACTTATTTTTGCACATTTTCACAACACTTTCTAACTTTTAATTAAAGTAATAATTAATATCGTAAATATTAATATATATTTACACTCAATTTTCATTTTCTGGACAAATTCAAGGCTTATTTATGAAACAACTTAATTATGTTGTCACTTACACATAACAGATATCACAATAATGGTTAATACTATATAATATTGCAACACAGTAACGGAAGTCATCGATTAATATATTAACTAGTTGTATAATACTCATGCTGATACGGAATCTTCTACTACGTTCTACCCAAAAAATAGAAATTTCTGTATCTAGTTTAATAGTTCATTGAAAACCATTGGAAGTTTAAACTACACACGGGTGTCACGTGACATGATTCCCATAGTTTAGAGATGTGTTACTGTAGCAATTCCAAGTTTAAAATGTCTAACGAACATATTTCCAAAACTCTATCATAACTGAGCTATAAGCATTTATAATTTTGATAAAATGATTGAAGATGCATAAAACATTGACTTGTAATAGTGATAATTTAATAAATAAGAAAGTATCGTTTCTTATGCACTTTCCGAAGTACAGTTCACATTTTTAACCGTGACGAAGTCCAGAAAAATTAATAATTCCAATCTTCTGGTATTGTTTCTTAAGCCCATATGTAAATATTATGTTTATTTACTATTTTTAAATTAGAATACTTCTTCTATATTTTATTAATTCCAGTTTTATACCATTTTTTTAGTCTTTATTTTTTTAACGCTTATTTGATTTATTGGATATCTTCTACTGTTGGAGGTGAAACGTCTTCCTCATTTGTCCATTCTGTATTCTTTTGCAAATTCTTCTTTTCTGTTATTTCTATCTCTTAGAAATTCTTTAGTGTTCTTTCCATCCTTGTGAATATTTTTGTTTATTAGATTTTCGCATTTATCCATGAAGCACTACGTCTTCTGTTATTTTCCAGATTTATTTCTTTTCATTTCTTAAAAGAAATTGTTCATTTCTTTGTTTTAAAAACTCTCTTCTATTTCCTTTTTTCCCTACTCTTCTTACATACTTATTTCGCAAACTTTTTCATTTTTCTATTCTTTATATTCCTATTTCTCCATCCTTGTCGTACCATTTTTCTTTCTCTTTTTCTTCTCACTTACCCACGATCCATCGAATAATTTCACTCTTTTGTTTTTCGTTCCAGCAATTACAAAAAATCCCTTGATGCGTAGTATAAAACGGATCTAATTGGTCAGTAAAAAGTAATAGATAATGTACAGTAGCAAATTGATGAAACCACTACGTCACAGTAAATCATTTTAGTTCACCAAATACTATTCACTAGTACGCTACATTTATTCCAGCATCTCTCACTTTATACACAAATAAAATAAAACCAAGCACAGTTTTGAAGGATATGAAAAAGCGATCTAGTAGAAATAAATTATTTTTACATAAATATTAGCGTTAAAAGAAGGTCGCGATACTTTTTATCTAGATTTCTTGACATTCGTAAAAAAAGAAATAATATCATCGTATTTATGTTATGTATACAAGCAAATATATTGCGACGTGAAATTAAACTGTACAATATTTATTTTAGGTGAAATTGCGACTTAATGCAGTAATAATATATTGTAATTGTGCTTTGTTGTTTTAGTGGTGGTAGAAGAGCCGGAATTCGCTGATGTTATCGAGAATATAACTGTCGCTGCAGGCCGAAACGTCAAATTTGCCTGCTCGGTGAACAACCTGGGGACTTACAAGGTAAGCAAACACTTCAGCTTATAAACTGAGTTATTAGTAATTCGTATCTTACCAAATTACTTTAAATTGAAGTGGGACAGATGTATACTGCGATGTAATAATAAAGGAAAGGCAGAAATAACAGGTTGTTTTTTCATTATTTTTTTCTTACCCCTCATTTGAGGTTAAAATGCAATATGTGCTTATGTATTTTATTTCACTTGGACCAATAAAAAAGAAGGTTCGATTTGAAGTAAAATAATTCATTATCAAATAGGAAATTCTGATATTATTTGTTTTCTGTTATTTATATAGTTCGCTGTATGAATTAATTTAGATTGAACGGGATTTGTAAAAAGAATAGCTTCAATAATATATACAGGGTACGATCAAAATCGATCCATACTGAATATAAAATAAAATGTTAAACTATATAGGCCCTTCTAAGATGATGAAAAGAATTTCATTTTGAATTTAATTACTGTAGTACAAGTACGAGATTAATAGATGCATCACGTTGAAGTATCGCATTGGACCAATATAATAAGCTATGATCTTGAAACTCCATGAAAATAATTATACTTCATCTTGATCACTGAAGGTTGATATATAACCCCTTGTCACATTATTTTTCGTATTCTGTATACGTATTTCGACAACTAAGTTGTCATCATCAGCAGATAATTAAATTAGTTGTCGAAATACGTATACAGAATACGAAAATTAATGCCTTGCCACATTAATTTTCGTATTCTGTATACGTTACATATCAATCTTCAGTGATCAAGTTAATCAACCACAAGCTCCATCAAAATTACCATACTTCATCTTATATGTTCAGACGAAGTACGAAGCGCATTCAGATAACTATGACTTTATCATCTTGATCCTCAGCATTAAATCCATACCTAAAAGATCACAATTCATCAGCACAACCATTTAAAATAATTTATTTCCTCGATCGGCTGAAAACAGGTTCGATAGAAATCTGGTTATGGTATATTTCATATTCAAATTATCGCTTGAATTAGTTTATTTAACTGAACTAATTGAATCTACAGAAAACTGAATTTCTTTCAACATAGCATACTTTCAGCTTTGCTAATTGCGAACCGGAGAGAATATAATTTGAAGCATAAAACTACAAAGAGCAAAATAGTTAAGCATGTTTAGAAAGCAGGACCAAGATTAGTGACATATTCAGTACTTCAATAAATTCCGCCAATTACGCGAAGAAGAGTAAGAACCAAAGATAAATGATTTCAGAAGGAAGAGATAGATTTAAGACGCTTAGGAATTAGAAAAATTATGAAAGAGTATAAGCCAAGAACTATAAAGCGCGAAAATAGGAATCGCTTAATCCAAAACATTTAAGATCTGGAGAGCTTCGTCGAAGCGTCACACCTCCTAACGGGGGGGATGTGATACTTCGTTAACCATTATATAATTATAGCCGCGACTACCTTTAAGTTAGTTACTTGCTAATAATTTTATGACACACACATTCATACAAATTCAAGATAATCTTGAAAAACGCTTATAAAAAATTTTTAATAGTTAGTTAAAATATATCAGCCGACTGACTCAATTCGTACTAGTATAACATTGCAGCTGGATGTCATATGTCCATAAAAGCTCGAGAATCTGTTTATACGAAAATACTTTAGTGAAAGTTGACAGAGCAGAATGTCTTCCTAATAGCCAATACATTTTCTTATTCGTTATGTTAATTTCCGGCTTTTTCTTTTGTACATGGATTTTTCAGCACAATCTTACTTCTTACTAGTTACTGGAAGTAATCATAAAATCTATACCAGTATGACCTCTACTGATAGTCTTTATAGCTCCTTGAAATCTTTTGTGTTACATGTGCCTATTCAAATTGGCTTATTTTGGTCCTCTTTCACCAGCTTTTGCACTCTAGCCTTAGAAATTCTAAATCACTATGCCGAATAAATTTCTCTATAAGTCTTCAGATAAACTTCATCTACACCAGTAGTTTCTCATAGTTTTGTGCATCTTTATTTATGTCGATGACCCCGATTCATTCTTGCTCCTCTAGCTTCACTCCTATAAAGCGTTCTTGCCTAGCAGCTTCAGAATTTTTCACACAAATTTTATTATCGAAAATAGTTTTATTGCTTTTCAAAATATTCTCCTTAAAAATCAATGCACTTTTGCATTCCTTTAAATCAATCCGAAAAGCATTGCTGCTACTGTGAAGGCGATATCTCCAAAATATGAGATTTGAATGCCTCAACTGCCTCTTCCGATGTAGAAAACCATTGACTACGAAGTTTATTCTTCACGCGTGGGAACAAAAAGAAATCACAGGTTGCTAGATCAGGACTGTATGGCCGGTGGCTCATCAATTAAATGTTTTGCCCGATCAAAAATTCAATTGTTTGAACCGACCTGTGAGAACTCGCATTGTCATGGTGGAGAATGATTTTTCGTTTTCAGTTTATTTTCTTTACTTCTTCAAAAACTTTTGGCAAACAATAGTTTTGTACCATTCGGATTTGACCGTTGTACAACTCTCTAAAGGCAAGTGATCGGTTTTTTCCGAAAAAACAGGCGACCATTTGTTTTGATGCGTTTCAAGCGCGCACAACTTTTGTTGGTTTTGGCTCGTCTCGGAATACCCATACAGTCGACTGTTGTTTACTATCGGGCTCGTACGTATAGATCCAAGATTCATCACCTGTGACGACTTTATAAATTTTCTTTGAAGTACCGCCATTGTATTTTTTGTGCATTCCTTGGCACCAATCGACGCGAGTTGCTTTTTGAGCGGTTGTCAAATTATGTGGTACCCAACGTAAACATAGCTTCTTAAGGGCTAAATGTTCATGGAGGATCTTATACACACTGGTGTTACTAACACCTAGAGATACTCCGCTCTCACGTTATGTCACATGACTGTCTTGCATTATCAATTCAGACACTGCATTAGTGTTTTCCGACACAACATTTGTGGGATGATCTTCATGAAATTCATCATCCAAAGAACGCCGTCCACGTTTGAATTCACCATATCAACGATATACTGTAGTTTTCGATGGTGCTTCATCACCATATAAAGAATTCAGTACATCGATGCATTCTTGTTGAGATAATCCACGCCGAAAGTTATGAAAAATAATTGCACGAAAATGTTCGCGAATTAATTTTTTCGCTGACATAAAATTTTCAAGTTACAGTCAACAATAGGAATAGCCACCGGATAATAAAACTGTCAAGGTAAATATATTGTCAAAAATGACAAACTTCAGGATGAAATCATCATATCGGAGACAACACTAACAGTGTTGCCAATTCTCGAAATATAAACGGCTACCCTCGTATAACCTTAAAGGAGCTGTTTACTCTGTGCGTCATATACTTTTTTGGAGATCATCGGACCAAACCTCTCCGTCAGAGATCAGATCTACTCTTCTACGGTATTGACTCTCACAGTTATATCTGTCTTTATCTGCGTAAATGAATCTAGTCCATTCAGGCCTTGCTAGCTTGTTTTTTCCGACAATGCAAGAACCCTCTCTTGCATTGCGGCTTTAGAACCTCTAACATATTCTTAATAACAAAAGAAGTAACCATTCGTGTTATCGGAGCACCCTCTGATCGACCTGAAGCTAAATATAATGCAGTTACACCTTAGTTTGAGTTTAGTTCGGAATCCTTAAAGCTCCTGTACTCACACATTAGCTGTAAGCATCTGAGGGTCAATGTATCCTTACGTTAAGATAAATTCTGAGATACTTTGCTTTAGAAATTAAAAAATATATGTGAATATACATATATTTATATGTTACTTGCTGCTTATTCGTGATCTTCACCTATAGCCAAAATTACTGGTGCACAGTAGATATGACCCCAACACACTATACTTTGGTACTCGCCGCTTAATTTCTTTTACTTTAGAATAAGCTTATTTCTTTTTCATTATGAAGGCTCTATCGGAGATGTATTATTTTTTATAATTGTGTATATGGTTTAGACAGAATTCTACTCTTTGCACCACACTTTATTTAAAAAAAAGATGTAACATCTTTTCTTATCTTTCGGTCCTAAAAACGTATTAAATAGTCAACTAAACAAATATGTGTTGGTATACATATATTTAATATAAAATAAATTAAAATTAATTTATTAAGGATGAGAGTGTGATCAATCGCCCAAAAACTTTCGATTACTCTTCATTATTACGTAAAATTACCGAAACGAACATTATATTTTCTAAAGTTCACTTTTATTTCAACAGCGTAGATAATAAAAATATACATGCAACCTAACTAATATTTTGCAAGTAAAACATGGCAGTTATTTTAAAAATAAAGTGTATAAATGAAATGAAACGAGAATTTCTAGCTTATTCACACCATTCAACCGCTCAACAACAATTACATTGGATATTGACAGACGACATTTTGTCTATTGGTATTCATATTAGCCGAGAAAGGAAACATCATGAAAAAATCTTTCAGGAGAACGGCAATAGATTTGATCACGAAATTCCGGCGCTTCCAAGCTAATAATTTACCACTGAATTATCGGCCGATCTGAATAAGATTAACAGTATATCAAAGTAGAGGACATTTTGATTATTTTTAAGATTCATCTCTTGTAATCTCAGACCACTTTCTATTAAGAGAATGCAAATTATTATGTGAAGTCTTAAATGTGTAATTTTCGTTTCAGTAAAACAATCTTATTTATAAAACAAACAATTATATTCCAGTGTATGATATATTCACCATTATTTATAATGAGTTGTTCCAACTTATTAGGTAACTTACTGATGTATTATTTAACAATCTCCCGAGTTTGGTTGTTGGAGAAGTTTTCCCCATCAGAGTATTTTTCAGTGATTGAAAAAGGCACAGTTCAAATAATTCAAGGTCAGATGAGCATAGTGGGTAAAAGAGAACAACATTTTTTTAAGAGCGTTCGATCAAACTTTCATGAACACACTACTGTTGATAGATGTATACATGTATACATTGGACATCAAGTAGTAGCTTTATTACGAGCTCATATTTCAACACAATGATTATTTCTTTTACTGAACATGACAGCTTAGCTATCGAAATCGTATTCAAGCTACATAAATTGATGCGGGAAGCGTTCTTTTAACATTTTTAATTATTCATTTAATCTTTAATTATTCACTTGGCCGTAGTCTCGAACGTACAAAAAAATTAGAAAATTTATTTAAATTGAACAGAAAAAACTAAAAAAGTGTATTGCAAATTTATTAACAAAATATCTAAAATTAATGAATACGATCATTATTTTTAAAATCAGCGTAGAGATATTACTTATATGAGAACAAAAAAAGACTCTCCAATCGAAAGATATCAGTAAAACCTTTTCTCTAAAAACAGTATGCAATTTCTTTGAACGCAAAGACGGCAACAGATGTATTAAAACAGTAATGTCAGATCAAACCAGCACAGAATAAAGAAAATTGAGTAGCGAAAAAGTTCCACAGAACCGGCATTCGACTTTCCTCTTTCTACAAGGAATCGACTGATTTAAATCTGATATCTATGAACAAATCAATCACACACCTTATTACATCTGCCTAGACTGAATTACAAGGTCTACGATAACTGTCTGTACCTTTATATCCACATAAGAAAACATATCGATTTATCTTCGAATTTTTTCGTAAATCCGATTGCGGACACGTTGAAAGAGACGCTAAAATATATTAATTTTTTAATATTAAAAACGCAGTAAGATTTAATTAATAAAATACGTTTTTTTTCTTTAATTTCGATTAATAACCAATTTTTTCATTTTAATTTGCATTAGAAATGAATTGTACAGTCTGTGGCCAAAATATCAGGAACGCATTGAAACTTTATGTAATATTAATTAATATAATATTTTTATATGTTAGGTAGGGCTCTTACAACTATAGAAATGTCTAACAAAGTGGTGGTGATAGACGACTAATACTAATACTAATTTTTGTAATACAAATTGAGAAGACACTTTAACTAACGTTTCAATTGTAAAAGCTGAAAAGAAATTATATACACATATTATATAGATAATATGTGTATATAATTTCTTCATATTATATAGATAATATGTGTATATAATTTCTTTTCAGCTTTTACAATTGAAACGTTAGTTAAAGTGTCTTCTCAATTTGTATTACAAAAATTAGTAATAGAATATAATTATATTAGTTCGGTATACTGTGATGACTTTCTCGATTAAAAAGAATGACTGACTTAATTCCCGCCCAACTCTACAGCTTATAATGAGTTGGGTCGGCTAATCCCTGTAAAATTCATTTTCCGTCATCCTATCATAATTATTACCGACAATACAATCTACTTCAGAAATGCGCTTCTCTTATTAATTAATTAATGAAAATGCATTCGATATTGTGGAAAATTTCCTAATCGGCTGCGAAACATGGTACTTAGATGTTTTAATATTATATATTCTAGTCATTTTACCCAATAAAATCTCATTAATTCTAAGCGTAAATATTTTTAGTTAGTCAATCTACACAACAAGGTTTTCATATTCTTTATAGCACCAATATGAAAGGTGTATCATGTAAATTATGTAAGAAAGTTAAAGTTTTCAATAAGTTTAAAACTTAGCAGACGATAAAAACGAAACACGATGTAATATAATGTGAAAGATGATACAAACCTGAAATTTAGAAAATTATTTGATTATATGCTTTAAAACATTTCCTAAATTAGAAAAATGCACATATAGTTGCTTATTCTGTTTACTGGGAATTATTTATTGGATTACATTCTTTTTTCCGAACGTTTTTCTAGTATCATTTTTCTAATTTCATCTATAATAAAACACATTTTCATTATATATATACATATATGAAATAAAAAAAAATTCGAAACATCATTTATACTACTAGGACGAATAAATGCGCTTCTTGCTAGCAAAAACATTTTGATTCAGCTAGTTTTAATTTTGAATAGTAAAGTTAAGTTTAAGTTGAGTTGCGGATAGATTTTTTTCAAAATCCTGATTTTGAACAGTAGGTCAAAAAATCTATTCACAGCTCGACTTGAACTTAACTTCACTACTGTGGATAGATTTTTTTTACCTACTGTTTAAAATCCTGATTTTGAACAATAGGTCAAAAAAATCTATCCACAACTCGATTTAAACTTAACTTCAGTATTCAAAATTAAAACTAGCTGAATCAACATATTTTTGCTAGCAAGAATCAGATTTATTCGTCCTAGTAGCATAAATGAAGTTTCGAAGTTAATTTTTCGAAGACGTTCCGACGTTCCAATGCTGCACGAATGGTTGTATTTTCTCAATTCCTTGACAATACTCCCCTACGGTTAGAATATAAGAAGCTGAAATCGATAATTTTGGCTGCATATCATCAAATAGTCAGTTTCACCCTCACGTTCTTTTGGTGTAAGTTCGGTTTGGAGAAGCGTTTTAGAGCTACACCTCGGCCTAACCACAAAGCAATCTTCAAAATAGCTCTCTCTGTAATTTTTAAATTTATATGACACCAATTTGTACAGCGTGAAACAGTCGAATAATCTACGGCGGTTTCCTCTTAAATTTCTTATTTTTTTCAATAAATTAATTAATTAACAGTCGCACTAAATCAGTTGTCGTTAACGACAGAAAAACGTGAGCGGTCTTTCTTACTTTCAAGGACGAATTTATTATCATAAAATCTTTGCAACCAACCGGAACGCCACCGAGTTTAAATTCATAAAAGTGTATTTGACAAAAGTCGCGATTTGACATGGCATCCTATAAGACCTAAATATAAACTAAAAGTTAGTTTAAAATGGATTTTATAAAGAAAAAGAATATAATACGGTTGAAAAAATATATAATGGGAAATGTAAGTAACATTACTTATTACCTAACTTGGGTGTAACGTCGAAATAAGAAAGACTTTGCACTATTTCTGTAATAACCTAATAACCTTCATACATTTGCTCGAAATAATGACTAGATTTAATTTAATAATAATGATAATTATTATTGTTATTAGAAATACTTGAAATGAACCCCTTAAATAATAAATTTCCTTCAATAAAATACAGAAAATTGAAACCCAACTTTAACAATTGCAATCGAAGGCAAAAATATATCACTGATACAATTTCAATACAGAGAGAAACATGCCAGGTAGATTCTCTGAACTCGATATGGTTTTCCCTTACTCTAGACTCATTATCGAAAATGTTAGACAAACGAGGGTTGGATACAGGATCAGAAAATTCTATAAATTATTTTAAAGATAGAATAAATAAATTAATCCTAGTTGTCCTTCTGGGCAATCAATTTCTCTGTACCTGATTACGAGTGGTGAAACTGGGTATTGGTAAATATTTTTCTATTTCTTATTTAGAAATCTATGTCGTTATTACTCCAATTTACAACACCGGAAGAGAATGTAAACACCAAAATGCCATAGGTGTTAATGGCTTTAATGATATTTCTATCTAATGGTTTAATACCTGATATTTCGTCTGCCCTTTGTAAATATTTAGTTGATAATTCCTCCTTCATTCTAGATTGTTCTGTAAGTCCCTACTGAAATATTCCAAGATATCGATCTAAATTCCATTCCTCCATTTTCTATATTATTTCTCTAATGTTCGGTTGGCATTTATGAACTTGAACTTCTATTACCTCGGCGAACACTTTTTTCACTTAACAATTACCCTGCTAATAAGGTGTTTGCTGTAGTTGCTATATACTTTTATATCATGCGTATACGTAATTGAAATAACCTCTCGATGAAAAAATTCATCGAGAGAATATTCGATTGAAAAAAAAATGCATCAAATTTACATAAAGACACTGACAGAAAGAAACTGTAAAAGTAGATAAAAATTTACCATCTCCTAATTTAGGAAATCCGAAAGTACAGCACTCTCGACCATATAAATCGAGGAACAAATTTTTACATACAAAGAAGACTCTTCACGATAAATGCTCGCACTAGCTAAATTAATTTCTTGTCGATAAGACTTAAAAGACGAAAATTATAGAATATTATGAAGGATGGAACATAGAAAAATCAGTATAGGAAAAGTCAAAAAACCAAACAAACAGCATTTTAATTTGGTACGTAGACTTCCGCGGTCGTGGTCCATGCTATCTGCTTCTGGGTTTCCGGACTGGAACCGCGTCACTTGTATATCTGCCGATGTTTCGTACCCATTTGAACTACTGCACTGAAACCAGTTTCAGTGCAGTAGTTCAGCCCTGAAGATGTCCCATACAAATGGGTACGAAACGTCGACAGATATACAAGTGACGTGGCTCCAGCCCGGAAATCCAGAAGCAAACAGCATATTATATCTGAGAACTTATAAAGAGTGTGACATCGTACTATAATTTGAACCCCGAAAAAGAACTTCACAATTATATTGTACGTTAGTATTGTCATAGAGGAACTATTACGGAAAATACAATAGCTAATAATAAACAAAATATTACACTAATAAATAAAAATGTTAAAACGACGTATTTAATATTCCTAATTACGCACAACAAACAACTTGTACAGAAAGGGTAAACAGAATCGCTAAACTTGCATAGAAATACAACAAGGATGCTAAATGGAGCTTGTTGGTATTGACTCAATATTACCAACTACAGGGCTAATGCTACAAAATTTGCAATCAACAATATAACTAGTTAGAATTCTCAAGAATATGTATATATTTGTGCAAAATTAAATACCTGAAATAGTAATTATATTATATTAATAACTCTGAGATCTTATTTACCGAATTGTTCCTTTAAACATTCATTATATGGTAGAAAATATATTAAAATGCTGAGATCATATGTACCAGCATCGTTGACTTAGTCGTTGAGTACATGTGGGTAATTATATTAATATTTCCAGAATCTTATATATACCTGGATTACTTAATCCTTGAATTCATGCTAATGCTAATGAGTCGATTGTTAAAAAAATTAACTTGGAGATTTCTCCATTGCCAAATTTTTGCCATTGCTACCTATGTGGGAATCTATGTGCTTCAGCATTAGCAAGGATATTTCTAGGGATTAATTCTGTGACGCCCCTTAGGAACTCGCCCTACTTTCTGAATTAACTGGCTAGTTCCTTCTGTAGGAGTAACGAAGAGTTATAAGTTTTTTTAAGGTAAGCAATATCGGCTTTTGGTGCTACGATCTACACTAGAATTTAGTGTAGAGAGGGGCATAACAACATATAATTCAAAGAATCTCGTCTTTAAATGTAGAAATGAAGTCAAAATAACTAAAGATACATATAATCTCTCACAATCATGAGCATCTATGACCTACTCATATAACTTGCGATTCTATGTATTTACAACAATAAAAAAATAAAATATTGAAAAACAAAGTAAATACAATTTTCAATTTCCTGTTTCTTATTTAAAATCAAAATTATAAGTAAACACATCCGTTGTTTAGTACATACATGACTACCAAACTACCAAACAAATTCGAAACTATATGTTCGACAAAAATACAAAATGAGATTTTAAATTAAATGCGTTCTAATAAGCGTAGAAACTTGAAACCATGTGGCCATCGAGGACCTAGTTGTGCTTCGAACTATGTATACTTAAATCAAAATAATTTCTTTTAAATCGGCCAATTAACTCCAATTAAAAAATAGATTCAAAATTGTTTATGTAATTAAATTAATTAGAACATTTTATAATGTCATTAGTACCTCTAATAAAGCATAAAAACCTATAACATTTCACCCAAATTATATTTGAATTAATTGAACATAATTGTTATAAAATTAAAAGAGTTATTTTACCTGTTCTATTATATATTATATTAGATTTTTTTTCTTCCTCTTTCATATCCACGCAAACATGATCAACTGGCAAGCCTTCATGCAAATTAGAGTTAAAACGACGCCGGTTCACGTTTTGATCGACCACGTGATCGTTTCTTTAATTCTGTTTTCCCTTTTTTTTAATGTCTATTTTCTTATTTCTTTTTGGTTTAATTTAATTCGTTTATAACTGAATTTTCCCATTAAATCTTTACTTTCATAATTTTTAATTAAAATTCTTAAATTACTAATACCACCTATTGAACATTTTCTTCCTGTGGACAGTTATATAATTTTTAACGATTGTCTATTCCGACCATTACGATTCTCGTACCTTGGTCTTGGTTGATAGGTCACATACTTAAACCACTTACAAAATCACATAGAAATTGTATAATGATGGTTTGCTCCCAATTAACATTGTGCCGCTGTATTCTATTATTTGGAGTATCATTTACTATATAACGTTTTTTCTATATTATATGAAATCTCACACAATGTTATTTTTAAGTATATAAACATTAAAATATACTGAAATCGGTTGCAAATGACTTCAAATTCTATCAAATTAGTGATTAAAAATTGATTTAAAAAGTGTTCAATGATACGTGCATGAAATATTGAAAGTTTAGTTCTTGCGAAGAGTTATTAAAAATTAAATTTCTGGTCATGGCTGTGAAGTATAAAAATATTAGAAAACATTTACTATGATTTAATGTAATGCTTTAAATAATTACCTTATCGACTTCTATAAGAAGTTAAGAAAAGCATTTTGAAATTACTGGACTTGAACGGTAAATATTGAACAGTATTTACAGTTTAACCATACTGAATAGTTACCCATATATGAAAAAATATGGTCTAAATAATTCTGAGTGCTCATTTACGACGTATTTAAGTGCCAGTAGTTTCAATGTACATATAAATCAGTCGAAAAATAAAAGGTGAACAAATAATGACCATTAAGTTCTATGCTAAAAACGATGCAAGTGACACGGAAACGCTTCATACGCTTCAAATTGATTATGGTGATAATTGCCTGTCGCAAATACAAGTTTATAAATGGCATCAACGATTGATGATAAATTGAAATGACGACCTTCACGTGATTTAATAGAAATGGATTTTGGAATACTCAAGACAATAATTCTTCGGTTTGGAACATCATCATACATCTATTGATAAAAATGTGATTTTGATGGAGCCTGTGGTTGATTAACTTAGTCACTAAAGGTATATATATATATAAAACCCCTTTCCAAATTAATTTTCGTAATTCTGTATACGTATTTCGACAACTAAGTTGTCATCATCAGCAGATAATTAAGCTGCTTTCAGCGGTACGGATCGTGTGCGAAATTAGTTTTTTCGTACGTGTATTTCCTGCCGTAGTTCTCCAGGTGTGACACTGCTTAATTATCTGCTGACGATGACCACTTAGTTGTCGAAATATGATACGTATACAGAATTACGAAAAGTAATGTGGGTTATATATCAACATTTAATGATTAAGACAAAAAATGTGCCAAACTAGACATTGTAAAAATATTAATAGAGGGGCTCGAACTGATGAAAACTTCCTTCCATAGACAACGTAAATCACAGACTTACAATCCAAGCATTTGAGAAGTCGCCTCAGCATTTTTTGGCTTTTGAACTTGATATACAGTTTCAATTGACGTAGAGTTTCTTGGCTTACTACAGATCTACAGTTTCCATTATCCATGAGAAAACAAAGTTTCTTGTTACTTTAAGACTGGTGCACATCTTGCTATTCAGTGTTTTTTATAAATAACTTTTTTATTATTAATACATATTATCAAGTGTCTCGCATACCAATCTTCGTACCATCTTACCAATACTAACTGACTATAGTAACTACATATCTTTAGTTCTAATTCAAGCATATTTACATATATCGCAGTATTTGTCATGTTTCAAAACTTGAACATGTAACAGGACATCTGTTTATATACACTAAATACGAATTCTTGGCATGCGTTTATATACTAATAAATGATTATAAAAAATTAGTTACAATGTATTAGTTACATTGCATTGTGTTTATTAATATTGTATAATAGTGGTTTTGGTATTTTGAAAGTTTAATGTATTATTTAGACTTATCGTCAACTACTACCAAAACATTCCGTGAAAAATATCTAAATACGTTTCCAGTATATGAGACTGAGATAGTTGCCGATAAGCCATTCGCAGTTTAGAAGATAGACCGCACGTTCCGAGGCTTAAAGGGACTTTTCACCATTCGCTGTATAGTCAAGAGCAATACTCCCCATGCACGAAGGCTATATTTACAAGTTTCGTCTCACTTAAGGGGAATCTGAGAAGGTTCAATGTCTATTTGATATCTTTATTGTGGGATTCCTCTGGTAAGTGTGTGAATTCCTTCGACTCGAGAAACGTGTGTTATAATATACAGATCATCGAAAATATGTGTTTGTAACAAATAAATAAAGAGTGATATCAAAAATTAAGACAAATGTATTTAAATATAATAAAACAACAAAGAGTAAAATTACATATATATATATATACACACACAGTTTCTAGTACTTGTTATTAGCTTGTGACATATTCCTATAAAATTTACTAATAAGAAGTATAGAGAAAGTACGAAAAACAAATAAATATCAATATTAAATGGATGGGTATTGTTTTGATCGTTCAAAGTAATAATATATTATAACAGTGAACGAAGAAATGATAAAACTGTACTTTCATCTCTTAAACAGAAAAGAAAACGCATAATAATAGATGTTTTATTTATTATGATTTAAATAGATATAGTACTCTTCACTTATTGGATAGTTTCCTTTATTGTATAGCTTTCTCAATTCTTCCTCTATTCAACACCGACTCGGTTATTTACATACAGTCAACAAGGCGAGGCTCCTGACGAGTTCTGACATATCGAAACGTGTAGTAATCAGTACTTTGTTAACAATCATTTTTTTATTCAATAAGAAGTCAATGCGAATTTGGATTCGCACTGACTTCATCACTTTCCCATCAGAATTTCTTACCTCTCAAAGCCC
Source organism: Dermolepida albohirtum (assembly GCA_031893035.1). Lineage (NCBI taxonomy): Eukaryota > Metazoa > Arthropoda > Insecta > Coleoptera > Scarabaeidae > Dermolepida > Dermolepida albohirtum. Next base: position 4,493 of record JAVIWB010006233.1, on the reverse strand, counting down.
GCTTGACGAGTCCAAAGTGATAGTAGTCACAGGTTGACGAATCTGGGTTATATGATCAGTGGATTAACATTTCTCATCGGAACTGTTCGGGCATTCCTTGAGTTAAACAGGCAACATGTGAACGGGCATTATTCTGTACAAGAATGACACTTTTACTCAACAATCGTTTTGTTCTTACAGAGTTTCTGACTTTAAAAAGAAATTGACTATAATATTTTGCATTGGTAATCTTCCGACAAGTCAGAAAATCAACTATACTTAGACCCTCGATATTCAAAAACACCGTAGCCAATATCTTGTCTGCAAACGGAGGAGTTTTGAATTCTTTTAATTGTGGAGAATTTGACTGATACCATTCACGTTACCGTATATACTTTCTGAAATGTGATAATACATCTAAGATTCATCCACAGTAATTATTCAGACTAAAAAAATTATCTTTATTTTCAAAAAATTAAAGAAGTTCTTGCGAAATTTGAAATCGTTTCTGCCTTTTTTCGTCAAACAATTTTTTAGGCACCCCCTACGCACTAATTTAATACCCTCTACAGAGGAAATCTTATTTTTAATAGTACAACCATTCGCCTTTCTTATTATTAATCACATGTTTCTCCCGAATCAAATCGATGAATCTTCAAATCGTTGACTACAGTAGCAGGTCTTACAGCATAAGGCAAATGTTGGGCCCTAAAAACTGAGTTAAATATAAAACTTTTCAAGAAATATTCTTCGCCAAATTATATTTGCAAACGACGATAAACATTGACAGTTTTTTGCTTTCGACATATAAAAACTTAGTTATAATTTGTTGTGCAACAGTAACTGCTGCTATTTACACAAGAAATATTGCTATATATAGGCTACATGAATGTCTTGATTATTCTGAAGTAAATTTAGATAAAGTAAGAACCGAACCAGAAATTTAGGAAGTATCAGGGTCCGCATCTTTTCTTAGGACATATGTATATTGCAATCTTATACTGTTACAACTACAGACAACTAGTATGTGGGTGCATTATATGTGCATATATTAAAGATGTTTGTTCAAACAGAAGTGCATATTTTAATTTAAAATAATTAGACACTAGTAAAGATGCCTAACAAAGCTGAAATTAGTCTAAGCCTCTAACAATTAATCGTTGAACATAAAATGATTTAGGATATAACAAAATTGCACAAAAATGTAAAAAAGAGGAAAGGAGGAAAGGAGAAGAAAATGTTATTGTTTTGGAATTGGTGAGGTTAATAATTTAGTAGAAAAATTAAGAGGAGCAAAGTACTTTAACATTTTCAAAGACAATTTGCATACTTTTCTTGAAAAACTTGTGACTTGCGAATGATTTGAGATTCCGACAGCGTAATGATCCCAGGTACACCAAAAAGATTGAAAATAATTATTTGAACGGCAATCTCCCAGAAGAATTTTTATTTGGATGATAAAATCGATAAGTGAGAATGGGGTGCAAGGAAACTAATTGTTTTCAAGGCATTAGGGATAACTTTTCACATAAGCTATTAAGAAAGTTGTTTGAAAGTGTTTTACAATGAACTCAAACAGTGATACGAAATATTGAGACATAATAACTAGAATAACATAGCAGAACACTTTCAACCAACTTTCTTTAGATGCCTGCAGCGTATTAGTAGCCAGCAACAGACCAGCAACAAACCAGCTTTACAATCCCATCGAAACGAGAATACATTTCACATTCGATCAAGAACCCAAGAAACAATATTCTTGTCATTCGTCCACGAGAATATTAAAGAAACATAGTTCTTCAAATTCCCATATTTCCCCGTTTGGCTTACAAATTTTGAAATAATGTTCCATAAATTTAGTTTTCTCTGTGTTAAATTGAAAACCCATCATTTCTGCATTGTCATTGTTTTATTATTTCATCCGATTATCTCCTGTCTCTCGCTTAAAAAAATCGGCAATGTAGGTAAGGCACTAATTTAATAGCTTTTGCTAAATAACATTCCTCCTTTATTTATCTCATTCATCCTTATTATTTCCTCCAATACTAGATTAAAGAGGATTGTTGATGGCCTTGCCTTAATTCCTTTCCTATTACAAATTCCGTACTTATTCCAGTATAGCTCCTCACAGCAGTAATTATTCTTTGTAATGCCATTTTTATTAATTTTGTTAATTTGCAGATGTTTTCGTGCTTTAATTGAACTACCTAATTCAGCTTACGTTGTTACAGGCGCCTCAAAATATTATATTCACAGGCAGTTCATATCTGTTTTAACATAAAAACTTGGTCTAGACTTTTTAACCTTCCTGTCACCCAGTAGTTTCTCTGTACATTTGTCTAATCTTCGCTTTATTACAGCCGCCAATACTTTTTAGATGATGACAGGGTAACCGCCTGTAATTTTTACAATTTGTTTTTATATTAGAGAAAAGCAGGCACACGCGCACACAGTAAAGAGAGAAAATGATTTTCAGTTCTATAATTCATGTGCCTTAGTCATGTTCACTAATCTTTTCCATTCTTTTACGTCATCTATTAATTTTACTCCAATTCTTGCTTTTTAAAGTATTTTACCTTACACAAGTTTTAATGCAGCATCATACTAATTATGTGAATTATTATTCATCCTTTTAATTAGTATAATTAAATTTTAATTTAAAATAAAAGTTTGTTTTTATTTTTACACATATGAACACATATACAAATCTTAGCCTCGAAACACGCTGTAATAAGCTACAGTCTAGTTTTTTTTTATAAAAAGCTGTTGTCTATATTAGAAGAAACGTTTTGATATATTTATGATGTAAACAAAGTAGTAGGTATTTCTTATTTAAATGAAACTTGTTCAATGTTTCGATATTATATATTTTATTAGGTGTTTACGGATCTGTCAAAAGCCTCTAACTATTATACCAATCACGAAACTGTTTTATAAATTTGAACGATTTAGTATAAATGGCCTTACCAAAGTGCGTACGATTACAAGCAAATAGTTATAATACAGGATGTTCAATTCACTTATGGTACGGTTAATACAAGTATGTTCCAAAGTTTTATGCTAGGACCTGCTCTGTTTTTGCATTATCTCAATGATTTGTTATTCTATGACAATTTCATATTAATTAATTTCCGCGAACGTATTGAAATTGGAGAAGGGGACAGAATTGATTTTCTGAAACTGGTCAAGTAGTAAAGAATGGCGATAAGACTAGCTTGACTTATTTCTACAGTTAAACCAAGCATACTTTAAATATAGACATAAGGAACTTTAACTTTTCTCTTTTATTATTTTCTGTGCAGCAATTTAGTCATAGCAATTTTGATCTAAGACAACTTAAAAATTCTGTAACGCCAACATTTTATTAAAGTTTCACTTCTCCAAAATTTTGTAAAGACATATTAACTCTCAGTAGACTTAAGAAGTAAATGTAGTTACTAAAAATATTGTAATTCTTGCAAATGTATATTTAAATCTAAATGTCTGGTAGCTTTTCATGACACATATAATCTGAAAACTGTCTCACATGCCTATAAATATAAATCTTCTATCTGTAACATTCGTTTTGAATATAACACTACAAAATATTCGCCGAGATGATATTCACAATCTTTCGGTCTATCAGATTTAAATAACTTTAAATTGTTCAAATCAAATGTATATATATATATATATATATATATATATATATATATATATTACTTGTCTTCTTGTATTGACACATTTCTAATGTGTATATAAACCATGTAGTACTGTGTTAAAAATTAATCTATTACTATTGAACCATTTCCTCCAAGTCGTGCTAGTTGTATTTACAAAATTTTTACACCAAGGTTAAGATAACTTGGTTTGGCAGGTATTTGTGATTAAGACTTGCTGTTCAGAAATTTTCGAGTGGTATCACCATGTACAGATTTTCATCTAATTCTCTTTTATGGTCATTTTGAGGGATATTGGTATTATTGTTGTAGCCGATGTGACTAATAAGATACTCTGTGTTGTAATATTTATCAAATATGTTTTTATGAGTAACTTTGACCAAGTGAACGCAAGCATCTAAAAATCTTAAGTTGTAGTACAAACCTGATGTAACCTGTTTGTTGTTAATATTCCTTGTAATTGGTATTGAAGCGTTAACAAATGTTCAAGAATGAATTTTTATTATTATCATTGTTATTATTATTATGATTATTAGATCTAATCTATAGTATTGTATATTTTTGTCTGCATTGTATATTTTTGTCCTATTAAATTTCTGTGCTTTCATTTTCTGGTATCTTGTCTGAGTTATATTATAGTATGGTATCGTTTGATTAAGCACTTTGCGTTTAATTTTTAATATTTGATATATGGTCTTCGTGACATTACGATTTTCTTCTACATTTGTAGATTTAGTTTCGTCGTACCTCAGAAATTTCACATTCCACATCAATGGCTTCTTTAGTTTTATTTACTAATTGCAATACAATCTTTATTTCAATAACTTATTTAATTTTGTAAATTTGTAATTTTCT